>JBBYHK010083517.1:0-43589 GCA_038382065.1 Adansonia grandidieri | reverse complement strand
AAAAATTCAAAACTCATGAAAATGAATGAATTTTTGAAAACTGAATTAAGGTGAATCAAATAATAATATTTAATGAAATTTAAAAATTATAGACCAAGAAAAATCACCCTAAAAACATTTACGGAATAGAAAACTTCGTATTTTGGAGACAAAAGAATTTCAAGAAAATAAAATTTAAAACTCATGAAAATAAATGAAATTTTCAAAAATAATTTAATGTGAATCAAACAATAATATTGGATGAATTTTTATGTTTGAAACTCGAGAGGATTCCATCGAAAATTTTACGAGTAAAGAAAAACTCGTATTTCAATATCGAAAAAATTTACAAAATTTCATTGACACTAAAATAAAACAAATTCAAGACCACATATTATTCAAAACATTAATTTCTAAAGTGAAGAAAATGAACTTGTAAAATTTTTAAAAATAGATCAATAAGAACTAAAAGTAAAATTTACGAGCATGATCCTGAAGACTACAAAATTCAAAATTAATTTATAAAATTTACAGTTTGACACTTCATGCTAGAACATGCCAATACATATTTTTTCTTAAGTATTTTTTATTTTTTGGGGTGAGAATTGGCATAAAACCATATCGATGTCGGTAAAATATCCGACCACCAATTTCCTGAATTTTTCAAAAAAATCTTAGAAAATTTTTAAAAATAGAAAAATTGACCGTGAGATCAGTAGCAGCAGTAATTTCCAAAATTTTTCAAGAACTTGTTTTAAAAACAAAAATTTTTCCTTTAAAGATTAGTCTTTTTTACCCGAAAAAATGAATCTTTGCCATCATGTGCATATACAGTTATTTACATATGATTGATTAAAATTACAAACATGTGTAACCCCTCTGTTGGAAGTGGACCTCCATCAGAGTGGCTACTACATTTCCATTCTTGGATATTTGAGACTTTCGATGACAGATAGCCCGAATGAATTTATGTGTCTACACCATGAACTTATTTATATTTAAAAACATTTTATTTTCCATTAATAGAACTATTTTAGGATTTTTTTTTAAATGCAATGGCATTTAAATTAGTAGCACTTAAAAAAAAACATGAACAACATAGACCTCAATTAATGTTAAAAAAATGCTTATGTCGCATGCATTAATTAGTACTTATTAAGTTAACTTATATGAAAAGCATAAAATTTTAAATTTAAATCAATTAATTTAAATTATTATAGATATTTGTATTGTTAATAATAGTTATTCAATTTATAATTAAAAAGTTTAATTTCATTTAAAGATAATAAATAAAAATTGTTTTATTTTAGAGTTAAAATTTTTTATTAATTTTAAAAAGTAAAGAATTTATTTGATTAAAAAAAGTAATATTTACATTATTTTTTTCTTTATAATTTAATTTCATATTTACTATAATTAAAAAAGCTCAAATCTTTAGACTCAAATTAGACACATGGTGCATAATTGTTGCAATTAATTAAACACTTAATTAACCTTATAGCCATTTTTTTTTGCAAGAAGAGCTTGCATTTTCGTGTTCAATTTCATATTTATTTTTTTGTTAAGATCCATTGTCTTTTTCATATTTGATTTGATGCAGATGAATGTTTTTTCTAATTGATAAGGATTTTTTCCTTTAATTATTTTTATTAAAAAAATCCAAGGCTTTGGGTTTTAGTAGATTCTTATGATTTTTGTAATAATAAAACAAAAATATAATAATAGTTTTATAAAACAAAAAATATGTATTATGCTTACACCTTTGAAAGGATTTATTTAGAGATACCACCATGCAATTTTTTTATTCAAGAAATCCAATTATTTTAATTTATCTTCAAGTCAAAGTTAGTCAATAAATTTTAAATTTTTTGGTCAAATTAACATTAATTTTCCTTTTTTTTTTCCTTTTTTGCTATTTCCTTTTGATGCATATCCTTACAAGATCTCAGCACATTTTGCTCTACTATCCTCTGACATGAACCTTCGAGAAACCATACCAAACAGCACTTTAATCCTTCGCAAGTCTTTCTCCTTCCTTTCCTTGTATACAAAACCCTTTTAAATTGATTTTCTTATAAATGTATTGATACTTTAAGTATTTGTATCAATACAATGCTTGACAGTAGCTAAATAATCTTAAACCCATAATTTACTATTTATGTATCAATACATCACTATTTATTTAACGATCTATCCTAAAATGTATCGATATATTCTAAAATTTATCGATGCAATAGACTGTAACAGTCATTTTGTACGAATAAAGGCAATGTATCGATACATAATGTAATGTATCAATAAAGTTTGGTGAAAATGAATGGAAATCACTCAAATAATGCCTGCAAAGGCTGTATTACTCCACCAAACATTCCCAACGGTCATATTTATGATCAAAGCTATAGATAAGCCTCTCCAACACCTCTAACATGATGATGAAACAAGATATTATGCTTAGAGTTATATTTTCCATCTCTTTCATATTTCTAAGTAGTTCATTGTATATGGGATTAATTCTTCCTATCTATTCTTGTATTCTTTATAATTCTTGTATTCTTTGTAATTCTATCTTTAGAATTGTCATCTTTTATGCCTAAACTCTTTTAAACACCTAATCTTTAGAGATTTTATTTGTTTACACATAAAATCCTTATAAAGAAGGGAGATTACTACTTAGCTAACTGAAAAGTAGAGAAAAGATCCTATTTTAACCATAAAAGATAGAAATGATAGAGGTTTTATCTTAGCCTTAAGGAAAAGATATAAAGTTGTAAAGGTTATACATTAGCCTTGCAAAGTAAAATAATTCAAGTTAGTGAATTGGGAAAATTCAAGGCAAATTGAGTTTGCTTGTCCTTTCCCTACTTCTTAATTGCTTATTATTTGTTCACTAACATATAACTCCAATTTGGTTATTTGAATTTCTCAATTTATACATCAAATTTTTAATTTTTAAAAGATATTGAGAAATTAATTCATTCCCCTCTTAACTTATTTCACTGCTAAAAGGTCTAACATATAATATAAAAATAAATATTTTATTTCTAGATTAGTGAAAAAACTTAAAAATACTATAGAAATATATTTTTAAATTTTAAAAAATTGATGAACCAAACTAAATTGTGGAATTTGGTTTTGGTCGATTTGGTTATTTATGGTATTTGATTCAAGTTCTAAAAAACAAAAATATTGCACATTAACTTAAAAAAAAAACAAATCGAACTCGTTTTCACCCTAGTTGAGTTGAAGCGACCTTTTTAACTCTAATATTAAGGCCTAAAAATTTTTTAAGATGAAAATTTGTGTATCCATATCTTATTCGTGTATTTGTCTGTGTTGTAATCGTGCTTAACATATTTTATATTTATATAAATTTTGATTCAATTTGTATTATATAATTTCTAAGACATTCATATACTCAAACTATTTTTATTGTGTTTTAATAATTTTTTCTACTAGTATCATGGTCTTGTTAATAACCTCAACTTTTTCCCTCCTTTTCACTCTTCTCCATTACTATCCTAGAGTTACGCACCTCAAGTTTTCCCTCACTTGTGGCTGTGGGTACTCCCTTTTCCCTTTCTTACCTCCATTTTACTTTGTTTCTTCTTGTTTGATTTTACATTTTCTTTTTTTTTATCCTTTTTTGTTTCTATTTTTTTCATTATAAATTCTATGCTATACCTTATTCGTTTCCTTGGAAAACGATGTAGAAAGCTACGGCTTTAACTAAATTTGGAGTAGTGAAGTTGGGTTTTTAAATTTGGTTTTATGGAAGGCAACATTATAGAAAAAAGGTTTCATTGTTCTTTAATCTTTTTTTCACCGTCTTCTGGACCATTGAAGCACATATAAGTTTCGAATTGTTGAATTTTGGTGGTTACAGTGACAAATTGCATTGAACCTTCATGAATAGAAAATGTTAAGAATTAGGTAATTTTCTTCAACTCAATTAACTTTTAGGTTTATTTTCTTTCATTATATATATAAATAATATTTGTAAATAAGGATCTTTTTCTTTCTAGAAAATGTCATAGAATGATGGGTTTTTTATTTTGCTTATAGCATAGACGATAGCAAAAATATTGTTTTATTTTTCCTATTTCCCCTCTATGTTTTGGATGAAGTTCTTGTTGAACCTGACCACTTTTGTTGTTGTTTTAAATATGATGACCTCAAATATTGGAAAAACCTTAATTATTACAGGAACTTGCTTAGGAATGAGAAAGAGGAAATATAATGGGAAAAGGCTTATTCTTATTAATAAGAATTCCTACAACATTCCATTCTTAGATTGCTAAATGTTTATGATTTTGTGAAAATTTTGTGAGATTTAGGACAAATTAGATTATTTTTTCTCTGGAGATAAAATATATATATATGGGTCGCGTCTCACTAAACACTTGAAATGTTGAAAACCATGATGGGACCTTTTTACTGTAGGGCATAATGGTTACTATATTGGATCCTATTTAAAAATGAGTCTCACATCTATAAATTTCTCATACTTTACAAGTTAGAAAAGGCTATTAGAAGTATTTATGATTGTAGTAAAAATCTCCAAAAATGCTTTGGCACTGTAAAGTCCTAAGTGTTTGGCATGATGATAGTTAAACTAGTGTCATTGACTTAAAAGGAGACAATGGTACAAGTTTGAATATGGCTATAGTTTAAACCTGTCCATCAGAATTCAAACTCAATTTGATCACAGAAAAGTTAAGACCATGAAAGCGAAAATGATAAAACCCACAATGAACAAAATTTACATTGACTTAAACTCAAATGATTAACCTAAAGACCTGAACTTAAATTAAATACAATTTTATTTTAAAACATTAATTTCATAAAAATAACATAAATTATTAATTTATTTTAATTGTACAATTTGTAATTATCATTTTTTTAATACAATAAAGTATGAACTTTGCAGCCAATATTTGTGGAAGAAAATCTGAAAATGAAAAAGAAAGTGGATGTTATTTATGTAGTATTAGAGTATTAAGAATTAAAATTTTAATGGGTCATTTCTAAATCAATCTTAATATTTTTATTTTAAATCACACTATTGGATTGGATAATTAGCAAGTTCACTATGTTTTTATAAGTTTGTCACACTATTACCATAATAACTTTTGTTAAATTAGTTGTTCCATGTTTTAAGTTCAAAGACTAAAATTGTCTTTTGTATATAAAATAATCTCTTAAACAAATAACAAAATGTTATATCAATTATGTTAATCTTATAGTAAGAATTAACATAAATTGTATATTTTAATTATCATTGATATAGTCATGCTTTTCTATTTTAGGCAATGCTTGTTAGTGGCTTATCCAAAAAAATTACATGTGAATGGGTATATATGTTGTTGAGTGTTGCTTTATATATATATATATAGAGAGAGAGAGAGAGAGACAAAATTTGGGAACTTGCTATGGTCATTCTTTGGTGGTGTCAATATCATTCTTTATGAACACCCTTATTCTTGTAGATTAGTATTAGATCAAGGTAGTCAGTACCATACCGGTGGGTGTACCATTTTTGTTCTGGTATAGGTATATACCGGTATCAGTGTGTTTCGATATACTATTTTGGGTTTATCAGAGTTTGAATATTTTTAATTTATATATATGAAAAATATTTTCAAATATGAAACAAATGAGATTAAATAAATTTTATATATTAAATATTCATCAATTATATATAATGTTCTATAAAAAAATTTATCAAATATAAAAAAATCAATATCAGTTAAGTAGTAAAGTTAAAATTTTTTAATAATCATTAAATTTATAATAAGAATCACAAGATAATGAAGAATCATAAGGATCACAAGATAATGGAGAATGATAAGATAATATCCTTTTGTAATTGATAATTTTAGATAAAAATCAAATAATCTTATAAAAATCAAATTCTCTTGTAATTGATAATCTCATATAGGAGTTATCTTCTAAGAATACAAATCATAACCCCTTATGAAACTAGTATAAATAGGGGTCATTCCATTGTATTCAACATCAAAAAATAATAAATTCTCTTCTTCAATTGAGAGTCATTTCTCTCTTCTAATTTTTGAGCCATTTTTAGTGTCAAAGCTGAGTTCCAAAGATGGGGAGTGTCTGAAAAACAGCCTAAAGTTGAAGACTTCGAAGTAGTCCGACAAGAGTCATTATTGTCACCTTTGAAATTCATAGTTCCAGTCCTTTTTCAGCCAAAAGAAGGTCTCCACCGTGTTTAGGAGGTCAGAAAACCTTCGATTGGACAGTTCCATTGTCGAAAGGTATAGCACGTGCTCTCACGCGCCAGCCAGAGGTTGAAGACAACCACGTCAGTTGCCACATCAGCACTGAGGTGTCCAGTCAGTGACACATCAGCCACACATGTCACATTCACCACATCATCACCCAATCAGCATAATTGCCTAGTCATTGCCAAGCCATCCAACCACAATCTGCCGTGTGTCACTTTTGCTACATCATCATCCATGTCAGCCCTTTGTCCAGTCATCAGCACATCACCCAACCATCACCACCACGTGTCTTTAACTACCACATCATCACCTATCAGCATATATTTCTTTAATTGCATTCTAAACCCTAAACTTTTTAAAATTACAACTTAACCCCTTGATTTTTTGAAACTACACCCAAGCCTTAAATTTCTTAAAATTTTATTTTGACTTTAACTTTTGAACTTAATTCCTAATTTCATCCTTAAGCCATACCCCTTTTTTTCACTAGCCTACAATATGCCTCCAAGATGAAGATCTGTGCACGAAGTTGAAATAAAAGAATTGAGACGACAAGTTCAATTATTAAAAGAGATGGTGAATGTTCAACGAGCCCAGTTGGATGCACAAGGAAGGCAAATAGAAGATGATTCGGATAGTAATGATACTTCATCAGCCAGCAATTGTCAACCTTGAAGACCTATAGTCTGCAACAGCAATATCAAAATGGACATTCTAGATTTTGAAAGGAAGCTCCAACCAGACGAGTTCATAGAGTGGCTCCAAAAGTTAAGCGAGTCTGAAAATATAAAGAGGTGCCAAAGGACCAAAAAGTCAAAATTGTTGCCATCAAGCTTAAGAAGCATGCTTCCATATGGTGGGAAAATCTTAAGAGAAAGTGTGAGCATGAGGGAAAAACAAGATTTGAATGTGGGAAAAGATGTGATGCGAGCTCACACGTAAGTTCCTACTCGAACATTATTATCAAGATTATTTTCTTCAACTACATAATCTTCACCAAAAGACTCTGTCTGTAGAGGAATATACTAGGGAATTTGAAAAGCTCATGATGAAATGTGATATCCAAGAAAAAGAGGAGCAAAAAATAGCCCGCTACCTTGTAGGGTTGAACACTAACATTGCCCATCAGGTCCAGCTTCAATAATACTGGACTTTAGATGATGTCATTCATCTAGCCATCCATGTTGAGAAGTAGTTACCGAGAAGACCTTTTTACCAACCTGCTTCCTCTACCAACAATCCTTTTGATGTCCATAGGACTTTAGTTTAGCAACCTAACTGTTCAAGCAAGCATCCACCTAAAGCTACCAAAGAATCTAGCTCCAAAGCACCTAAGTTCTTTAAATGCCAAGGTTTCAGCCACATTGCTTTGGAATATCCAAACTGCAAGGTTGTCACCATTATTTAAGGAGAAGCTTATGAAGTGTATGAAGAAGAAAATGAACCCATATTTGACGAGGAGCCAGTATTTGATGAAGAAGTCACACCCACCGACCATGGTGAAACACTGGTGATCAAGCAAAGCTCTTATACAGCGCAGGCAAAAGAGGAGTCATGGCTACGTCATAATATTTTCCACACCCACTGTACTACCTAAAGCAAAGTATGTGATGTAATCATCGACAATGGAAGCTGTGAGAATGTAGTATCCAACTACATGGTGGAAAAGTTGAACCTATCCACTAAAGTTCATCCATATCCATACAAATTACAATGGTTCAACAAGGGAAATGAGGTAAAAGTTTCTAAATGATGCCTTGTTTCTTTTTCAGTTGGTAAGAAGTATCAAGATGAAGTATGGTATGATGTTGTTCCATGGATGCTTGTCATCTTCTACTGGCGAGACCCTGGCAATATGATCGCCATGCTCTATACGACGGTCATGCGAACACTTATTCCTTTGTGAAGGATGGAGTGAAGATCAAGCTAACACCATTGCCACCTAGTGAATATAACCAAGGCAAGAATGAGTCCAAGCCACTAGTGTCTTTAATTTCTAAGGAACAATTCAAGGTGACGAAAGCGAAAGCCTAAACCATGGGATTGGTCTTGTTGCTTGAGTCAAATGAAAGAACCACCATTCCACTAGAAATTAAACAATCACTAGCTGATTTTCCAGATGTCGTGCCTGATGAAATTCCACCTAGACTGCCACCCATATATGTTATCGAACATGTAATTGACCTTATCCCAGGAGCAGTAATTCCTAATAAACTTGCTCATAGGATGAGTCTCCAAGAACATGCTGAAGTTTAATGACAAGTTGAAGAGTTGTTAAAGAAAGGAATCCAAAAGCAAAACTTAAGATACAAGGCTCAGTGTGACAGTCATAGGAGACAACAAACTTTCAAAATAGAAGACTTAGTAT
The DNA here is from genome assembly GCA_038382065.1 of Adansonia grandidieri. Lineage (NCBI taxonomy): Eukaryota > Viridiplantae > Streptophyta > Magnoliopsida > Malvales > Malvaceae > Adansonia > Adansonia grandidieri. Next base: position 34,994 of record JBBYHK010083517.1, on the reverse strand, counting down.
GGATACACTTACGAAAGGAACAATTTCCAAACTAACCAGATTCCAATTTATCACCCCGAGCCAATGGTCCATTCAAAGTTGTGCAAAAAATCAACAACAATACGTACAAAGTTGAACTACCAAGCGCTTATGGAGTCTTTGCTACTTTTAATGTCATCGATCTTTCGTCATACTTTCATGACAATGCTGAGTTTGACTCGAGGGCGAGTCCATTCTAACCTGAAGAGAATGATAAGGATCACAAGATAATGAAGAATCATAAGGATCACAAAATAATGGAGAATGATAAGATAATATCCTTTGGTAACTAATAATTTTAGATAAAAATCAAATAATCTTATAAAAATCAAATTATCTTGTAATTGATAATCTCTTCTAGGAGTTATTTTCTAGGAATACAAATCATAACCCCTTATGAAACTAGTATAAATAAGGGTCATTCCATTGTATTCAACATCAAGAAATAATAAATTCTCTTCTTCAATTGAAAGTCATATCTCTCTTCTAATTTTTTAGCCAATTTATGAGTAATTATGTTTAAAATTTATCAAATTTATGAGTAATTATATATAATATTCATCAGATATAAGATCAATATTGGTTTAACTTTTTTTTTTACAAGCTTATATTATGTACCAGTCGGTACAGCTATTTTCGCTTGCTTAAGCCTAATTTGACTTGAAATATGAGTTTCAAATTTTGCCCATTTCCACACCTATTTATAAATGGATAGTTAAGCCCATTTAGGCTAGCCCAGGTTATTTTTTCTAACTTATTTTTTGAAATATATATTTTTTAAAAAAATTTAATACTTGTCATTTAATACTTTTCTTTTAAGTTTGAAAATATAAATAACTTAACACATTTTTCAATATATATATATTATAATAATACATATATGTTTTCCTGATATGATAAAAATTACTTAATATAGAAAAATATAAAATTAATATATATTATATAATTGTAAAATGAGTTCGATTGAGTTTAGTTTTGAAAGTTGGAGCCAAGGCTCATTCTAGTTTTAAACGGGCTTAATTTTTTGCCTAAACTTAATTTTTAAGTTTAATATTTTTACCTAAACCCTCTTAAATATCATACAAGCTTTTAGGTCAAAGAATGGGTAATCCCACCAATGGACACCACTACTTTCAAGCTACCTAAATTATCATTATTTATTAAAACACAAACTGGGAAATACAACATAATATATAGATTACTAATTAAATTAATTACATATAAAAATAGATAATCTCAAATCAACTTAATTAAAAAATTTAGAAATCCCCACTCGAATAAATAGGACCAAAATAGATCTTTTTCCTTTTTTTTTATAAATAGGGTATTTTAGGTTTATTAAAATAAATTAATTTAACAAGGAATTTTTTATTTGACATTTTATTAATTTAATTTAATTTAATAATATTATAGAAAAGCACTTTTTTATAAGTGTCTGATTTATGATTATTTATTTTAATTAGTATAATTTTTATAAATATGTAAAAAAATTTCTCAATATGCTAAATAATATAAGCTATCCCTCATCTCATAGATCTTAACGTTTATATCTTAAGATTTCAACTTAACTCTTAAGATTTTGAAATTCGTGAAAATTAAAGGTAAATAAAGTCTTTTTTAAGACTTCTTATAAAAAATTAACTAATAAGATAATCACTTTTAATATTGATAAATATTTTCCAATAATTTCAATATTTAAAAGTTAAAACATATGATTCAATAAAAATGCTTTCAATTCAAAACTTTTGGGATGTTCTTATGAAAAAGCTTTATATTTCTTTATATAGTTCAAAGTTATATCTCTATGTGTACAAATATAATTAAGTTATTGTATTGTTTATCTTAATAAACAATAACTAAATATATAATTTACTTTATAATAGTAATTAATTTTAAACATTTTACTATTTTTAAATTTAAATTGAAAGACAAAACCAATGTTTCTAAAAAATGGTTACTTTTGTGATTTTTTAGTTTCTTATTATATTATTAAAAACGCACGTATTGATGCATTTCTGCTATTTATATAAGTTTTAATTTTTGCAACGAGCTAATTTATTTAAGCACGGTAACCAACATAAAATTTAAATTTTATGAACTTTCCAAGATATTTGAAAATTTTTGCATTTTAATTTAATTAAGAATCTTATGTCTAATTTACATTTACCAAATTTACATGCTTTTTTGATTCATGCTTTTCTGAAGCTACATTTATTATTGAAAGATGATGAGTTCTTCCTTGTTGATATAACCCTTAGTTGTGATTCTATTGCTTCTTTTTGGAGTTGAATTCATTACTAAACTAAATTACTATTTAAGTAGAAAAACTTCTATTACACAATACATACCCTTGGAACTACAGCTTACCATCAATTAGCTGCTGCTTATTGCTTACGTGTACAATGTACTTAGGAAGTTGAACCAAACTCAGAGGTATTTTGGAATAAATGTAGTTTCCATGTTTGACTTGGATTTCATTATAAATGACAAGTTTATCGAGAGATATCTGACCTGCCTTAGATCTGCAGTTGAGCATATTTCTTCTTGATTTTTGCTTTTTGGATAATGGTGTTTGGGGATACTATACCACTGCTATATAATATATTTGCTATCAAGGAAGGTGTGCTTATTGATATGATTGGCATTATCTGTTTATCATGAGAACCTATCTCCCTAAAGTTTTGAATATCATTTAGGTTTACTTATGACGTTGCTTTCTTACCTCTTTTTTTTGCAGCGTTACATAATATTATTTGGTAATATATATAAGTTATATAAACTGAACAACATGTAACTTGGGAAATGCTTTGCTAACCCTTGGGAATAAAGGGCACTTAGCCATGTATTTTGGCTCTCCGGTAAATGAGTCATTCATCACGGGCAATGTGGTGAAAGTTTCAAGTCCACTTAACTTGAAGTACATTGTTTAATCAGGTTCTAAATAGGACTTGTTGGGTTCAAACAGAACCTCACATGTTCTTTTAACACTTTCTCTCATGGCTTTAAGAATTATGGAGGAGATTTCTAAGAAGTCGTCAAAGTTGACAATTTAAAATATATCGTGTCTGAACTTGCTGCAAGTGCAAGTCTTTAAGCTTTCAAGTAATTGCTATAGTTTTTTTTATTGAATTTTTATGCCCTTAATAAAATGGTCAGTGATTTACCTATTGCTCTTCTCTTAAGATCTTGTATGCATTCATTTTCTCTTCCTGGTAGGGTATCCCTATTATGATTTGTTTAAAGCACAAGTTCCAATGGACAATTATTTGAAGTTAAGTTCAAAACCTTGAATAATCTAGCTTCTTCTTCCCTTGTTAATTTTTCTTTATGCTGGAACATTTTAATGAATCTGATATGACGTAGGAGTATTAGTATCTGAAATGAGGATTTCAATTTTTGCCATGAAGAATGTACTATATGCCGTGAAACAAATTATGAATTTCTTAAAATCAAACATCCTTTTTAAACTACTGATAAGTGTTTTAATTTTATATAAATTATTTTCTATCTAAATCTTTTCTAATTAATTTTTATGATTATCATAAGTATTTATTTTTTATTTTGCAGAATTTAATTGGATAAAAAATACAAAAGAAGCAGAAATTGGCTAAGTTAGGGAATTTATATGGGTTCTGAATTTAGTGAGCTGATTTTTGAGAACTTTGATCATACTAGAAGAAGTTAGAAAATAAAGTTTTACTTAGATTAAGAGTTTAAAAACTGAAGTAATTACCTTTAAAGATTATATCTTAGATAATTATTTATCTCTTGGATAAAAGAAGAAAATTAGCCCACAAATCCACTTTTATAGCTACATTCAGAAAGAAGATTGTACATAACTTCTCAAGAGATCAAGATAAAGATTAGAGATTGACTTTTGAATTTTATTTTGATAAATTAATGTAACTATCTTTATCCTTAGCTTTAGTTGAATTTTTTCCCTATAAATAGAGGAGGTTAAATAGTTTTGATCATCTTATTCTTACTTTCTTCCTCTCTATTTTATTCATTATTTTCTAAACTATGTCTTTAAAAGTTTTTTGTTTGGTAGTAAAAAGATTTGCAAGGTTTTGTATTATTCATCATGATAAATAAATGAAGTTATGTTTAAAGTCATTTTTTTACAATATCTTGTGTTTTTCTATTTAAATGTCATGATTATATGATTTCAACTTCTAGGATGCATATTGTGGTTTTCTCATATTTAATCTAGTGCTAGTTTAACTAATCAAATAGTAATAATTTGATTAGTTTTACATAAGCAGCAAATAACTCTAATGAGGATGATTAAGTTTTCATTTTAAAAGTTATGAAAAATATAAGTCTTTCTTAAATAAAATTAGCTTTAGATTTTGTTAGATTGAATCAGTTAAACTTTCCTAGTTTTTAAAGTTATCTTTTAATTATATTCTAAAGCTTCTTTAGAATTATAAGGGTTAATCATAGTGTTTAACTTTGTTAATTAGGCAATCAGGCAAAGTAAGGAAGTAAATATGTGTTTGATTCCATGGCTAATTTATTTGTTTAAAAAAATGCATAAGAGTTTTCAATGGTTGATAATAATACACTAGTAAGCAATATCAATTTACTACCAAAGTCTTTTCATCATTGATTTTTTTTACTTAAACTATTTTCAAGGTTTTTTTATTTTGTTTTAAATCCAAAACAATTTAAAACCCCTATTTACTTTTATCATTTTTTCTCAACTAGATTCTACCATTGCTCCTATCACTTCGTTTCTTTTCTTTCTATTCTCAAAATCAGTTTTGTACTTCTAAAAGTCCTTGTAGGATATGATCTCTACTTCCCCACACTACAAATCTAAAATCAAGCTAAAGGAAATGAGCGTTATAAATGGGTAGCATCGATAGCTGCCACATTTTTGGCACCATTGTCGGGGACCTATTAGTTAAGTATAATTGTGATTTTGTTATTTCTTTTTTGTTAGAGTTTATTTGTTTGTTAATTTTACAGGTACATGTCCTTTGAAGACACAAGGCTTCATAGGATAACGCAATTCATTCAAGAAATCATATCTTCCTCAAGCTTCAAAGTAGTAGAAGCAATTGCACAAGAATCGTTGGCTTCTACATCCTCTCCAAATCAATCACCTTCAAGGACATTATCCATCCACTCTTTGGCTTCCTCGAGTGCTTCAAGAGTAGAAATCATGGCCGTTGAATAGAATGTTCGGAAGCACACACTAAAGGAGCTTGTTGCTCCAAATATCATATATCAACCTCTTTGCATTAATTTTCCTAATTTACAACAACCGTTCAAACTCAAATCTAGTCTTATTCACTTACTATTATCTTTCGTGGTCTTACAGGGGAAGATCCAAATAAACACCTTAAAGAGTTTGATATGATCTGTTCGAGAATAAAACCATCAGAGGTGACAGAAGATCAAATAAAGTTAGGGCTTTCACATTATCCTTAGGAGATTTGGTGAAGGATTTGCTCTACTACCTTCCCTTCGGATAATGACTACTTCAGACAAAATGGCAAGGCTCTTTCTGGAGAAGTATTTTTCAACCTTCAAAGCTACAACCATTAGAAAAGAGATTTGCAAAATAAGGCAAAATCAAGGGAAGACATCATATGAGTATTGGGAAAGATTCAAAAATTTATACGCAAACAGCCTTTATCATCATATCTTGGAGCAACTTTAGATCCAATACTTTTACGAAGGCTTGCTTCCCATGGAAAGAAGCATGACCGATTCAGCCTCTGAAGGTGCATTGGTTGACAAAACAACTAATGAAGCAAGAGCCATAATTTCCAACATAGCAGCCAACACTCAACAATTTAGCATAAAGAGTAATAATTTCGCAAGGAATGTTAGTGAGGTGAGTACACAATCCTTGCAAAATCAAATTTTTGATCTTAATTCACTTGTGCTTCAAATTGCTATAGGAAACATGCAAGTAAAAGTATGTGAAATTTGTTAAATCCAAGGACACATGACTGATATGTGTTCTACCCTCTAAGAGGACTATTCAAAGAATGTTAATGCAATTGGTGGATTCCTAGGACAAACACAAAGGAAATATGATCCATTCTCTAACACCTATAACCCCGGATGAAGAAATCATCCCAACTTTAGTTATAGGAATCAATGAGGCAAAAATTTTAACTTTTAACAAGGAAATCTACCGACCTCTTAATATTAACCTAGAACACAAGCTGCTACAGAATCAAGTAACTCTCTTAAGGATATTGTAAAAATGCTTGCAACTAATTAAGTTAAGTTTCAATAGGAAAATGATGCAAGACTTATCAATTTAGAGAGATAAATAAGCCAAATTGCAATATCCTTAAGTAAGTTAAAAAGCCAAGGTTCAGGAAAGTTACCTTCATAAACAGTGATCAATCCAAATAAGGGAGTTAATGTCGTAACTCTCACTTACATAAAAAAAGGAAAAGAAGTAGGCCAACTAGATGCAGGCAAGGCTAAATTAGAACATAAGAAAGTAGTGGAACCCAAGACACTTCCAAAAACCATGACACACAACGTAGTGCCTAACTCTGTCAATTCTGGTTTTAAAATTTTACCTCTTTTTCCTAGTCATTTTGCTAGGTCTAAAAAGGAAAAGTTGGAGAAAGACATACTAAACACCTTTTGGAAGGTTCAAGTGAACATACCTCTTAGATGGTCTAAAGCAAATGCCCAAGTACACTAAATTCCTTAAAGAGATATGTACAATAAAAAGAAGGTATAAGGTTAATGAAAAGGTAAGTTTGGGGGAAATGTGTCTTTAATGATTTAAAGAAAGCTACCCCCTAAGTGGAAGGATCTAAGTTCATTTACTAATACAAGTTTTTAAAGGGTAATGTGTGATCTAATGTCAGCCATTAATGTCATGCCTAGGTCTATATTTAATAAATTGAACCTTAGAAACTTAAAAGAAACTAGTGTAATCACTGAATTGGCAGATAAGTTAAATGTTTACCCGAATGGTGTGGTGGAGGATATCTTACTTCAAGTAAATAATTTCGTATTTTCAGCTGAGTTTTATATTTTAGACATGAAAGATGAATTTTTTATTAATTCAGCACTTATTTTCTTAGGAAGGCCATTCATGAATACGACTAAAACTAAGATAGATGTTCATAGTGGTATTCTTATGATAGACTTTGACAGTGTAGTAATTAGTTTTAATATTTTTGATGCCATGAAATATTCAAGTGAAGTACATTATTATTGATTTAATTGTTCAAGATTTTTTAATTTAGGTGAAATGATGAGCTTAAAGTAGACATTAACCAAGGATTGGAGAAGGAAATTTTGAAAAAATTATGCAAAAGGCTGTTTTGGAAAAGGATACCATGACTTTACATTCTTTAACTCCTCTCTCTAAAAAGTTTAATGTTTTATTTATAGATTTGCCTATTACTTGTAACAAACTTTTACTTTTTGTTTTGCAAGCACTAAAAGTGGAATTGAAACAATTACCTGAGCAAATGAAGTATGCATTCTTGGGAGAGGGAGAAACTTTGCCAATAATCATAGCCAAAGACCTAACTTTGTTATAAGAGGAAAAGTTGATAAGAGTTCTGAAAGAACGCAAGTCAACAATTAGATGGACTACTGTCGACATCAAAGGAATTAGCCTTTCAACTTGTATGCATCAAATGTTAAAAAGGGAAAGATGCAAAACTGAGTAGAGAGGCTCAAAGACTAAACCAGCCCATGAAAAAAGTGGTGATGAAAGAGATCTTGAAGCGACTTGATGCAGGGGCGATCTATCCAATATCGAATAGTAAATGGGTAAGTCCTATACATATGGTGCCAAAAAAAAGTGGGATAATAATGGTTACAAATCAAGGCAATGAGTTAATTCCTACCCGAGTTCAAAATGGTTGGAAAGTTTGTGTGAATTTTAGGAAACCAAATGCAGTCACTAGGAATAACCATTTCTCATTACCATTCATTGATTAGATGTTAGAAAGATTGACAGGTAAATCACATAATTGTTTTCTTGATGGATATTTTGGTTATAACCAAATTATGATTGTAGCATAAGACTAAGAGAAAACGACTTTCACTTGCCTTTTTGGCACATTTGCATATAGACTCATGCCATTTGGTTTATGCAATGCACCAGCCACATTTCAAAGGTGTATGGTAAGCATACTTTCTAATTACATTGAAAAAATAATTAAAATGTTTATGGATGATTTTACAGTATATGGAATTTTTTTTTATGCATGCTTAGAAACCTTACACTTGTGCTAGACGGATGCATAGAAACTAATCTAGTGTAAACTATGAAAACAACCATTTTATGGTTCAAAAGGGAATTGTTTTAGCGCATGTTGTATCTTTTAGAGGAATTAAAGTTGATAAGGCTAAGATAGAGATTATTCAATCATTAACTTACCCCATAAATGTGCAAGAGTTCATGTTTTTTTTGGGCATGCAAGTTTATCAAAGATTTCTTAAAGATAGCTTCACCTTTATGCAAACTACTAGCAAAAGATGTCAAGTTCATATTTGATGATGCTTGCAAAAAAGCTTTTGATAAGCTAAAGGAGTTGTTAACTTCGACCTCCATTATCTAGCCCCCTAACTAGAACTACCTTTTGAGATAATGTGTGATGCAAGCAATCATGCCTTGGGTGCAGTGCTAGGGCAATGGGTTGGAGAAGCCCTACATGTCATTTATTATGCCTTAAGAACTTTGGATAGTGCTGAATACAGCTATACTACTACAGAAAAAGAACTATTCTTTATTATTTTTATGTTGGAAAAATTTTGATCTTATTTGCTCAAAAGTAAAGTGATTGTGTATTCTGAATATGCAGCTATTAAATCCAAGAAGGGGGCCAAGCCAAGACTTATCAGATGGATTCTTTCACTGTAAGAATTTGACTTGGAGATCAAAGACAAGAAAAGAGCTAAAAATGTTGTAGCCGATCATCTTAGTAGATTGAAGTGCAAAGAAAATTCATGACTGTTGGATAATTTATTTCTAAATGAAAAACTATTTGCCATGAAGAATGATACATCTTGGTATGCTGACATTGTCAACTTCTTGGTAACTAAATCATTACCGAATGATCTATCTAAAGCTCAAAGAGAAAAGATAAAAAGTGACGTCAAGTACTACATTTGGGATAAACCATATCGATGGAAGCATTGTTCTAATTAGGTAATGAGAAGGTGCATGCCAAAAACTGAGTTTCAATCTAGTCTAATTTTTTATCACACTTATGCATGTGGAGGGCATTTTAGATCTACAAGAACAGCTCATAAAGTTTTAGAATATGGTTTTTTTTGGCCAATCTTATTTCATGATGCTTTTAAGTTTTGTAAAACATGTGAACAATGCTAAAGAGTAGGTAATTGAACTCATAGACATCAAATGCCATAATCCCTAATTCTAGTATACAAAATTTTTGACGTATGGGGCATAGATTTTATAGGTCAATTTCTTAATTCTTTTAGTTACATTTACTTATTATTTGCGATTGACTATGTCTCAAAGTGGGTGTAAGCAATAGCCACCAAGACTAATGAATCTAAAATTATTGCAAGTTTTGTTAAAACTAACATTTTTAATAGGTTTGGAATACCTACGGCTCTCATCAGTGATAGGGGAACTTACTTTTACAACTACATGATTCAAGCTCTATTGAATAAGTATCATGTTACACACAAGTTGTCCACCACATATTATCCCCAAATAAGTGGACAACCTATGTCTATTATTAAAAAGACGGTTAAAATAAGTAAGAAGGATTGGAGTCTTAGATTGAATGATGCTTTATGGGCTTATTGGACTACTTACAGAACACTAATAGGGATGTCTCCCTATAGGTTAGTGTTTGGTAAGCCATGTCATCTATTGGTGGAATTAGAGCACAAGGCTTTTTGGGCAGTAAAACAATGTAAACTTGATATGTATGACACTGGTTGCATAGAAAGTTTCAAATACAAGAGCTAGAAGAGATTAGGAATAATGCCTACGAGAATTAACGAATTTACAAGGAGAAAACAAAGGCATTTCATGATAGGAAGATTTTGAGGAAAACTTTTGATCTTGGACAAAAGGTTTTATTTTCCACTCATGGCTTAAGCTCTTTCTAGGTAAACTTTGTTCTAGGTGAATAGGTCCTTTTGTTATTACTAATGTATTTCCTCATGGTGCAGTAAACATTAAGAGTTTTGAAACCAACAAAGAGTTCAAGGTCAATGGTTATCGACTGAAGCCATTCTATGAAGGATTCCAAGAAAAAATGGTGGAGCAAATGGAGTTGGAAGATCCAGTGTATGTTTGGAATGGAAAAAGGTCAAGCAAATAACATTAAACAAATACGTTGCTTGGGAGGTAACCCAAGTTTACTTCTTGCTTGGGTGTTAATCTTATGAAAGAAAATTTTCTTCTTGCTATATTCATTGTTTTTGACATGTATGAAAGATTAGTTTCCTAAGATTCATGAATTTACAAGTAAATGATGATATTGAACATTAGCATGCTAAATCTTAGTGATTATAAGACCCTTATGAGTTTTAAGCTTAAAAGATTGATTATCTTTGTTAATCTAATTTCTTTGTTGTGAGCATCGATTCATGTTATTCTAACATTAGAACTTGCTTAAAATCTCATTAAGATTACATTTGTTTACATGCAAGTATGAAAGTGATGAAGGTACTTAAGATCAAAACTACTTGAACCTAAATGGCCTACCCTGTAATATATCCTTTAGTGAACCTATTTGAGCCTAATGTTAACTTTTCTTTGTTTAAACCATGTTTGAGGCTAAAATCATAAAACAAAATATTCTACCTATTGTGGAGCACTTAGTTACATGTTTGATTTTTTAAGAGAAAAATGTGAAAATGGTGAATTCGTGAGGCTTGAGTTTGAAAAAAAAAAAGAAAAAAAATAGTTGGTATATGAGCTATGGAATCATGTATGAAAGCTTCATGAAACAAATAAATGACTAAAAACTGAGAATAAAGTCAAAGTAAAAAAAAAGGTGTTCTCATGTGATAAAAAACAGTAAATTTAATATTCAAAATGGCTAAAAAGAAACTAAGTATGCAGTTTGAATTTTGAAATTTAAAGTTATATTTTTTATTCAACTTTATGCTCTACTAGTTTTTTTTTCTTTCGTTGTCCATGATCCCTATACCTTAGCCCTATTACAACCATGTTAAAGACCTTCTAATTTGTGTTAGCATATATCATAAGTAATGGAGATGAGATGAATGAGCAAGCATATGGTAGTGCATGTTCATGATTACGTTTGAGAGAAATACTAAGCCTAAACACTTGTGTGATATTGAGAATGGCCAAGATAAGTATAATAAGTTGTTCATAAAAATCTCTTATCTAAGATGGGTGTTAATCTTATGAAAGAAAATTTTCTTCTTGCTATATTCTTTGTTTTTGACATGTATGAAAGATTTAGAGTTTACTTGCATTTAAGATTAGTTTAGGTCTAGTTTGCTAAAGGACTAGCAAAGTCTACATAGGGGAATTTGATAAATGTTTAATTTATATAAATTATTCTTTTATCTTAATCTTTTCTAATTATTTTTTGTGATTATTATAAGTATTTATTTTTCTTTCTTATTTTGCTGGATTTAATTGGATGAAAAATACAAAAAAAGTAGAAATTAGCTAAGTTGGGGAATTTATACGGTTTTGAATTCTAGTGAGCTGATCTTGGAGAACTTTGATCACAGTAGAAGAAGTTGGAAGATAAAGTTTTACTTGGGTTAAGAGTTTGAAAGTTGAAGTAATTACCTTTAAAGACTATATCTTAGATAATTATTTATCTCTTGGATAAACGAAGAAAATCAGCCTACAAATCTAACTTTATGGCTACATTCAAAAAGAAAATTGCACATAACTTCTCAAGAGATCAAGATAAAGATTAGAGATTGATTTTTGATTTTTATTTTGATAAATTAATGTAATTATCTTTATCCCTAGCTTTAGTTGAATTGTTTCCCTATAAATAGAAGGGATTAAACAGTTTTAATCATCTCATTCTTACTTTCTTCCTCTCTATTTTATTCATTATTTTCTAAACTACGTCTTTCTAAGTTTTTTATTTGGTAGTAAAAAGATTTGCAAGCTTTTCTATTAATCATCATGAGAAATAAATGAAGTTGTTTTCAAAGCCATTTCTTTTTACAAATATCTTGTGTTTTTCTATTTAAATGTCATGGTTATATGATTTCAACTTCTAGAATGCATATTAGTGATTTTCTCATATTTAATCTAAAGCTAGTTTAATTAGTCAAATACGTAATAGTTTGATTAGTTTTATATAAGTAGCAAATAACTTTAATGAGGATGGTCAAGTTTTCATTTTAAAAGTTATAAAAAATACAAGCTTTTTTGAAATAAAATTAGCTTTTGCTTTTGTTAGATTGAATTAGTTAAACTTTCCTACTTTTTAAAGCTATCTTTTAATTATATTCTAAAATATTTTTAGGGTAGTTAAATGATAAGTAACGCCACGTGTCCGGCCTTTAAACTTCAAATGATCCAAAAGGTATAGCACGCTTGACTTAAAAATAAATGATGGTTAGTTGTGGTCGAGCCTTCAAGCTATCTCTTGATTGGGATTTGGTTTAGGTGTGATTAGATGAAGGGGATAGGGACCATCAGAAGAGTTGCTCATCCAACTAGACCCAGATGGCCACCACGAAGTGGCCATAAACTTAGGGTCACCACCGATCATTTTAGGCTAGGCAAGATTGGATGCCTATTGAAAATAATATTATGGGTTGCGAAACTCAAAACATTAATATCAAGGTCTACAAAGTCCAGAGATTCCTTAGTTAGGCTTGGGAGTTAGTTACATACAGGGAAGGATTAGTATCCCCACGACGCCCGAAATCGGCACCTACTAACTATATCTCACTTTGGTCTCAGTTAAATTGGTTCCATTTGGTCTCTATTTAGATATAATCCTCTTTAATGCATGAAGTTTTGGAAAATGTGAATCTAGGGTTCTTTATTAAGAAAAATTACATCACCTATGTGCCTCAGAGATGTGAGAAACATAGGGATTTTTTTTTTATGAAAACGATGTCCGGATTGGATTTTAAAAATTGGATGTTTCGTACTAGGCACTATAGAGATGCTAACACAAAACATCGCCTCGTAAATTTCATTAGAAAGTGAATTTTAAATATGAATGCATAATAACACGACAAAAGGAAACAAGTTCGTGAGGCAAAAAATAAGAAATATAATAATATCATAAACAAGCAATCACAAACAAAAGAACATAAAAAAGAGGGGCGATCCAAATGTATCTCATAATTGCCTTCGATTACTGAAGAATAACTTGGATGACAATTTTAGAGACCGGTTTGGATTTAGTGGTAATTTGAAGAACAAAGACAATTTTTATCAAAATAGTTTGAGGCATCCGAAAGAGAGAAAATTTTAAGTTTTTGAGGTAAAAGCAGGGTTAGAGTATCCTCTTGGAGAAGTGGGGTTGGAGTGTCCCTTAAATAGAGTTATGAAAATAGTTAGGAATAAAAAATTTTTTTTTAAAAAAAAAAATAGGATTGGAGTATCCCTTCGAAGTAGTGGGGCTCGAGTACCCCTAAAGTTAGGAAAACATTTAGGAACAAGGAGAAAATTTAACTTTGATTAAAAAAAGGGTTGGATTTTCCCCTTTAAGTAATGGAGTTAGAATATCTCCACTAGCGAAAATTTTAATATGAAATCATTTTTTTTTATTTTAACCTTGATCCAAGTCAAAAGGGGTTGGTGTTGTGAAGGAGACTAAACGGCTGCATTTCAAGACATCCGAACATCTCAATAAAAGGAGATTCAAAAATTAGGTTAAAAACAGGGGCCAGCATCGTGTCATCTCCATTTCTAGATTTTTTTTTAGGTGTATCTAACGACTTTAAAGGGTAAAGGAGGTACTGTTAGAAAGGTAACTCAACAAGGTTTAACATAAAAATATTCCAAGAATTCTAGAAAATCACTTTTTAGGTGAAATTAATTTTTGAAGTTAGGTTCGTCTCAGCTCTGGCAGCATGTAAAATTAAAAGGGCATGATAGATTTTGAAAAATCATTCAAAGCTTATCCGGAATCGTTAGATCACGGATCATACTTTTTCGGAAAGGGAATTTTGTGAACTTTTTGGAAAAAATATCTTGAGACTTTGTAAAAATCATTTGATGGGCCGAAATGGCCCAAACAGAATGTTGCATGTTGGTTCCAGGGGATTCAGACAATAGAGGTAAAAAATTATAACTCCCTCACCCAGGATGATCCGAGGGTAAATAAGACCCCGTTATAAAGGTAATTTGATGCCTTTTAAAGGAAAAATATTAGAAAAATCAAAGGAAATATATTATCACTCGAAAATAATTTTTCAAATTTGAACTATAGTGTTACCGAGCAAAAATAGGGTGATTATTCGATATTTTGATTTTTTTTAAAGATAGACTTGGGCCTAGGATGTCCAAACGTCTGTGATAGATAGTAGCATAGGCTTCACAAGTTCATTCTACAATCTCAGAGTAGTTTAGGATGATGGAACAACCTGTTAACCATGTCACCAAAATGAACATGAGACTCAAGATTAAGGTTTAATACTAAAAAGGATTTGCTTTTTTGGGAAAAATAAACATATTTCACCATGAAATCCGAAGCTAAAATGTTGATTTAGCCCTAAGATTAGGAGACCAATTTAATGAAAGCATTAAGTCCATGCTATTCTTCATCAATTGGAGGTAGTATGAACTTAACTTGGGAATTTTTATAAAATCAGTTTATAAGAGACAAGCAAGCATTCTAATGGAGATATCATGAACAAAATATAGAAAATACAAAGATAAACATGGATTAAACATGCAAACAAGCAAAGATAACATTTTAACATGGAAATAGGTGACATAGATGCAAGAAGATGACAAATAAGATGCATGGAGATAATGTAAACATGTTTATACAAAGGAGTGGATGTTGGAGTTGTCAAGATAGCATTTTTATTTCATGAGCCTCCTTGAAACACAAGAAAAATATTTGAACATACTAAGATGCATTAAGGTGACCATTTAAATATGAAATGGAAATGCGAATATGGAAGGAACATGGCAAAAGATGCATGAAAAGAGGTTGTATGATGATGAAAATGAAGCATTATCAGTTTATATATCTAACAACATTAAGATGTCAAAAGGGTCATCAAGATCCTAGGACTACCAAAACCAAGGCAACAAAGATGCATGGGAGTATTAGGAGGGTCATGGCAAGATGAAGGGTTCACTAACATGTAATGGATGATCAAAACAGAAAATATATGGAATGAGGTAAAAAAAATACCAGCAAAGGCTTGAAGTTTCCTCTTTTTTTAAGGTGTAGACACCTAATTTCATCCGGGTCTCTTTTCCAATAATCCTAAATATCCTAGATCGAGAACTTAATGGCCATCCTCATTGAGAAAGATCTTTTTCATATGAACAAGACATTTTTAAGACCTTTTTAGTCATAATTTAAATAACCGTAAGTTTACGAGAGAAAAAAAAGTCATATTTTGATATCTCATTTTGGATATACAAGATGAATGTTTAAGAAAAAATTATTTTTAATATTTTCTTGCCAAAATTTTGAAAATCTACTTTTACGGATGATATCATAGTCAAATTTCTCATTTTTAGGAATTTTTTTAGAATTTTTCGTTAAATTTGAGAAACTGACCTTTGTATATTTTCATCGATACCTATGCAGTATTTATGTTGATATGCACTTCGAAAAATTAGAAATATTCAATGAAAATATTCGTGCTGGCATTTTATACCATAAGGTGTCAAGTTGCTTTTTTTTTTAATTAATTTTGAATTTTTTCACAGTATCGCAAGTATTGTACTTGTAAAATTTTTTTTGATAAAATTATTTCAAATTTCAAATTTTTGATTTTCTTCTTTATCATTTTATAAATTAATATTTTGAATAATATATTTTATTTAATTCATTTTATATAATTTTAATGCATTTTTTTTATATTTTTTTGATTTTAGAATATGAACTTTTCATTATCTGTAAAATTTTTTCTGTAATTTTCTTGAGTTTTGAATTTTAAAATTATTTAAATACTCACATTCAACAACCATTAAATTAGTTTTTTAAAATTCATTTATTTTTTATGAATTTTACATTTTCTTCTCGTTTCTAAAATACAAAATTTTTTACTCTCTAAATTTTTTTCGAGAAGATTTTTCTTAGTTTATAATTTAAAAAAAATGCTTCAAATATTATTATTTAATTCATATTAAATCAAATTAGGAAAATTCCTTTTATTTTTTATCAGTTTTGCATTTTTTTTTTTGAAATTCCTCTGTTTTCAAAATATGAAATATTTTTACTCAGTAAGTTTTTGGGAAGATTTTTCTTACTTTATAATTTTTGAAATTCTTCAAATATTATTATTCAATCTATATTAAATCAGTTTTGAAAAATTCAATTTATTTTATAAGTTTTAGAATTTTCTCTATTATCGAGGCACGAAGTTTTTTACTCGTAATTTTTTTCTGTAAGATTTTTCTAAGTTTATAATTTTTAAAATTCTGCAAATATTATTGCTTAAATCATATTAAATCAGTTTTGAAAATTTTAAATCATTTTATAAGTTTTGCATTTTTTTACATAAAATAATTTTCCCGGTAAAGGTTTTTTCTCTTAAAACTACACCAGTTTGTCATATTTTTTTGTAAATTAAAAAAATTATTTTATTATTATTAGATTAAATTAAATTAATTATATGAAAATTTATTTCAAACACATAATTTTTAATTTTTACATTTAGTCTTTTTAATTAATTTTTAAGATATAATTTTACAGATATTACAAATATCTCACAAAATCTCTAGAAATGGATGATGTCATAGATGACACAAACCATTAAATGACAAAAGCAATTAATTTACATCAAATCAAAATCAAATAACATCAAATCAAACTAATATAAAACAAAAGAAAAAAAAGAATTTGTTAGAGTAAGGGGAGGCCAATGGCTAAGGTGTTCTTCTTCGTCATTTGGCCGATCCTCTCTCTAAAAAAGAAAAGAGAGAAAGCTTTCATGGAAGGTTAATGGCTTCCCATAAGCCAAAAACCTTAAAATCAATTAAATTACTTGAATTTTCTTATGTTTCCCAAGCTTTAAAGGCAGGTTTTGTACCAATTTTCTATTTTTTTGGTTAATTTTTACTCTTGATTCTTCATTTTTAGGAGTCAATCATGTTAAGGCTCATGGATTTTTATCCATGTTGAAAGGCTAAACATGAGTGACAGAAATCTTTTGTATTTGTTGTAATTTTTTTATTTTTTTATTTTTTTTACATAGAATATTATTCTTGTTATTATTATTTTGGTTTTATTGTGTTTATGTTGACGTTTTAATTACTTTTTTATGTCATCTTGATGATTAATATGTTGATTAGTATATTAGTGCATTTATTTTATGATTTTACTTTTATTTAAGTTTAATAATAATTATTTATGCTTGTTTTCATACATCTTTTGTATCAATGTATGCATGTATTTCATGATTTCCACTTTGGCAAAATCTGATTGGAATTTTTTATGATGATTTTATGCGTATTTTTGTGATAATTTTATGTTTTTTTTCTATTTTTAGGCCATTTTGCAATATTAGTAAACATAGGGACTAATTTGTAAAATAGTGAATTCTTTTTAAGAACCATTCTTACTTAACCAAGAGCTTCATGGCTGTATGGAAATTGATTTTGTGTGTTTACAAACATGATTTAGGCATTTTTAACACTTTAGGGGGCCATTTTGCAATTTTAGGAAGTTTAGGGATTACGTTGCAAAAAATGAAAAATTATGCTTTATGGCCAAAAGTGTTTGGCCAAACCTTTGTACACATTTTTGCCATTTTTTTTTGTGATTCTTTGTAGGTTTGATGATTTGTTGTGATGTTTTATGATATTTTATTGTATAAGGGTCAAAATATAATTTTACAAATTTTAAGGGTCATGTTGAAAATTCTAGAAATATACTTTTTTAAGGCCAAACTGTTTGGCCGAATCTTTGTTGGTATCATTCTGTATTTTTCATATATGTTTGCATGTGATTTTTGTGATTTTTTTAGGTTATTTTATTATGTAGGCATTAAAATGAAAATTTTACAGGATTAACTAGCAAATTTTCATATTTGAGGGGCAAATTGGACATTTTACCACTTTTAAAGATTTCTATTATTTCTATGGCCTTCAGTAAGGATATAGAAATTTTCAAAACTTTTCATATTTGTTCGGTCTTCCAAGGATACGAAATGTAATTTTCAAGAATTTATCGGCTTGATTGCAAATTTTGTATTTTAAGTCAAATTTAAAATTTTAGCTTTTTCATTTAGACTAAAGTCATCTACTTTTCATCATTTTAGTGTCTATTAGGGTACCGAGATACTTTCACGTCGAAGGTATACCTTAGGGGTATTTTGGTAATTTTTTAAAAACTAAGTCCTAGATAACAACCAGGATGTTTCTATGCCAAAGGTGCATATCTAGGATAGGTTCATCCAGTTCTCATCATTTTAGCGCTCGTTAGGGCTACCGAGATACTTTCATGTCGAAGGTATACCTTAAGAGCATTTTGGAAATTTTTCTCATCGGGATGCTTTTATGCTAAAGGTGAATTTTTAAGATTTGTTTAGCCTTTTAGGGTCATTTAAGGTTGATTAGGGTTACCAGGATACTTACACCTTAAAGGTATATCCTAGGGGCATTTTAGTAATTTTTTATTTGACTGTTTTGATGCTAAAGGTGAATTTTTAGGATTAGTTTAGCCTTTTAAGGTCATTTTAAGGTCCATTAGGGTCACCAAGATACTTTCATGTCGAAGGTATACCTTAGGGGTATTTTGGTAATTTTGCTCATCCAGATGCATTTATGCCAAAGGTGAATATTTAGGATAGGTTCAACCTTCTATAATCATTTTCATGTCATTTAGGGTTATCGAGATACTTTTATATCAAAGCTATACCCTAATGGCATTTTGGTAATTTTACGTTAGAACTAAGTCCTATGTGATTACCAAGATACTGTCATGTTCAAAGTACACATTAAGAATAGGTTCATCATATCAGGTCATTTCTAGGGCATAAAGTCTTATTTTTAGTAATAAAATTATTTTTATAAATAGGGCAATGTCTGCTAATTAAATTAATACATAGGATTCCTACCAGAATATGTGAGAAATTTTACGAATTATTTTAATAGCAAGATACCCTTTTCAAATAGGAAGTCAGGATTTTTTGATTTAAAATAATAAATCCTTTCTTATTTCACATGGTTCTCCAACGGGATACAATAGAGAATTCGTGTCCACTTGGTTCTCCGAGAAGGTATGAATAATTTTGTGATTTCTAAATGTAATACAATCTTATTTTCCTTGAAATAATAAATTTGTTTAATAAAATATTTAAAGATTCTATAATTAAATATCGAACATTGAAACCGAATAAAAATCAAATTTATTTTAACACATGATTAATAAGGCACTGATTATCGAGCATCATAAAAAGGTCGATCCTTATTTGTGATTGTAATTGACTCTCAGACCCTTTCAAGCGATCTCTGGTATCAGCACAGACCTCAGAGTTTGTTTTTATGGGTTTCGTAATCTTTAAAATATAAACTCCAGTGGGTGTTCAATCTCACTTGGCCAAAATAGATTGATGGCAACTCCAAAAAAAATGGTCGTTTGTAATGACTATTCAGATAAATCGAGTGAGCGATTCATCTCGACAACTCAGTCCTTAGGTACGAGAAATAAAGTATAATAATCTGATATAGGCCTCTAAAAATAGAAGAAAATAATTCTATATAGATATTTATATAGAAACAATGGATACATTCACCATTTTAAGTCAAGCTAGTCAGGATTCATGTCAGGGCCATGTTGCGACAACTTGGAGACTCCACTGGGGATAGCTAGAGAGTCGGCCTAAAATTAATTAGTGTTAACTAAATTTTGATTAATTTGGTTTCAACCAATATTTAACTATAATTCCCAATATTTTTAAAATAATTTTTTTTCATTGTATTTTTGAGTTCTAAATTTTAGTATATATTCTTCATATTTTTCACTAACCTTCTTATTTCCTTTATAGCATTATTTTTGGGGGAAATTTAGGATAAGGTTTTTATTTTTGAAAATGTCAAGTCGTAAAGGGTAAATTGTTCCCCCACACACACTATGCACATGCATATGCATTAGATTCTCTTCCACAAATAAAGAAGGGGCATAAGTACCCACTATCTTAGGAGGGGGCAAAGTAGCTCTGCCTTCTAAGGTGTTAACCTCTGTCTGGGCCAGTGAAAAGCCTACCGGGTGTAAATTCCTACACCTGCCTAAGGTGTTAGCCTCATTATAGGCAAGGAAGATACTCCCACTTGAATTTAACCCTTTCTGACATAGACCCATGATGGGTACAAATAAGGGTACCTCATCAGTTTTTTCTGGACTTGAGGAGAAATTCGAGAACCTATTTAGATGTTTAATCCGAACTTCATGTAATGACCCGTAAGGGCTTTACCTAGTTAGAGCCATACTTGCTTCTAGAGGATGCCAAATTAGGTGCATAGGGGGGAATGCTTCTAACCCTCTACTCTTATAATTTGATTTTCTTGATATTGATACATGTATGTTGAGTTATTATGATACATTTTATTTCTCACATTAATTTGTTCTATTAAGAAGGATTTTTCTTAATTTTTGGCATGATATCCATATTCCCTGGAAATTGTAAATTCATTCATGCATCTACAAAGTTCACATTCTTATATGTTCATGCATTCATAATTTTTGTAATGAACTAATTTGTTTCATTTATTGTATTTTAAGAATCAAGACATGGGTGATGATTTAGAGGCAAGGGTCCACATGTAAGAGTTCATCTAAGCAAAGTTTGATCATGAAGTTCGCGGAATGAAAAATTTGCTTAACAGAATGATAAAAATGGTTAAGGGTTTATATGGGATAAAAAAGGAAAAAAAAAGAAAAAAATCACATTATTGGAAGTATTAGATTACAAAGGTAATGAAATGATTTCGAAGATAATTTTTTGAGCTACTTGCCAAATTTTGTACATATAAGAGTTAAAAAATGATTGAAAAAACTGAATTATTAGGGTTTGCAAAAATCCTTTAGAAACATTAACATAGTTAGGAAATTATAGTCCTTGCAAGATTAATTTTTTTTGTTACTTTGCTTTTGAATCTTGTAAATATGGCTATGTATGCCCATAATCAATGGATAAGACAGAGAATTTTGGTTCATGAAGCAATGTTGTTGAATCATTACTCGAATTCTTTAGATTTTTTCTTCTACAATAATCTTTATATCTGGCTTTTAGTTAATTCTCTGACATCCAATCTATTACATTAAATGTTACCCCTTTTATTTAATTATTTATTCATTCATTCATTTACTTATTTTTTATGTATTTTTTCCATTCATTGACAATCATACTAGAATATCAATAAAGATTAATGTTGTCAAGACCTATACATATTCATGCAAATTGATTTAAGTTTTTTATATATTTTGGGGTGAGATAACAAATCATTAAATGGAAGATACCATACAATAAGAAGGAAAATGCAAGCACAAATTTTAGGTTTGATGGAACCACTCAAGATAAGGAAACCAGTTTAGTAGCTGTTAAAAGGTATTACAAATACTTTTGCCAAGGATCCAAGGAAGTGCAAGCTGAAATGCAACCACTTTATGGCGTTTAGTATATGGAAGCTAGTCCCATAATACATAATTCATACTAACTAAGGGGCAAAATGTAGCATATGTAAGATGAGAAAGTAATTCTATCATAGTTGATAGGACCCTAAGAAGTTGAGAAAACAAGGAAATCCATTCGGACAGTGTCCTCGGCCCTAGCTTTTCATTGTTTAGTGACCTTAACAGAATCAGATGGTCTCTGCCATTCCAACAAAACCTGGAAAACTCCCTACCCAAGGTGGTATAATTTGAGCATCAAGGTGCAACACTTTTTGTCAAGGATTCCATTAACCAATACATGTTGTTCAATGTGAAGATAATCTGGAGTATCAGTATGATTAGAAGAAGATTACTTGGGTGATTCTTCACTGTGCAATGAGCTTTTGGATTCATCTTCTCCGTTAAGGAATTTAGTAAAGAGTCATATAGTGGTTGTCCTCATGGCATAATTGTGATGAAAAGAAATAACCATATATCTTATGGAATTCCTGGTTTTAAGGACTTAGAGTTTGATGCACCTCTTAATGTTCCATTAGCTCACCTACAATTCAACCATAAAGGATACCAATTTAGTGAAACACTAGGAGTATTAAGGCTGATTAGTTTAAGGGTCATCGACTATTTGGTAGTATGCCAATCAGGGGCAATTTCTATCTCGACTTCAAAATTTTAAACATTTTTTATGAAATGAATTTTGATTTGTAAATAGTATGCATACTTCACTAACCTTGAATTTTGTTTATAATGAATTCCAATATTTAGGATAATAAGAATATTTTGGAAAAAAATTTTCTTTGGTAGGTGATCACCATTAGTTTGAGCTCTCTCAGAAAGGTCTTTCACTTCTACATAAATAATTCTCTTAAATATTCATCTATAGACCTTTCACCACCATATACTTTCCACATTAAAATATTTTTTTCTATGGATTCCTTGAAGGCTGAACAAATAGGTTATGCTTCTAAAAGATTTAGATGTTGATAGTTTGACATGTTTTAAAATAATGATAGTAATTTCAAGATTTCCCTTATTTTAGTAATCTTTTGCCATAATTTTCATGACATTCTTCCAAATCCTCAATTCAGGAAAAATGTGAGTGAACATAAACCAAAATCTCTTTTTCCTTTTGAACAAAACCTTTTCAAACCTATTTTTGATACATAAGATATGAGATTCAAGATCTTTTCCAAACTAATCTAATTTTCTTTCTTAGAGGCTCAACCAGTCATTCGTGGCTATAAAGCCAATCATATTGAAGGGCATATCTTAAGCCTTTAGTAAGTGCAGCATCATGCTATTGAAGTATTCAAAATGATTTTGAAAAAAATTAACCTTTTTTCCTAGAGAAATGCTTGACTAGTTTAAATGGCTATGTTTAAAATGAAAAATGGCCTTCTTTCTCTATCTTTTCTTAAATATAGAAAATTATTCCTTTTACAGCCCCTTTGAGCTTGATAGTTTATTTTCTTTCTCTAAACCCTAATCAAGTATCACCCTCCACACTAGGGGGCAAGTGAAGCAAAACTTCAAGATTGGAAAAGGCAACTTCCATTATAAGGTTACGAGAAGAATGAAGAAGATGTCATGAAGTAAATTTTGAAGAAAGAAGAAAGTTCGAATTTCAAGTTCAAATATTCCAAATAACGAATAAAGAAAATTTCAAGTTCTTTTAAAATAAAAAACGATGGAAGTTTTAAAGAAAGAAAAAATGAGAAATAAAGAAAAATGAAGAAAACAAAAGTTATTGAAGAAAAAAGATTTGTTCATCTTGAAAGACATGCCAAAATCAACTCTTTCTGAAAAGAACTGATCCTTGATTCAATTACCCTTAAACACCTTATTTGGGCCTATCTATCCTTTTCTTTTTAAGTCCTGCCTATATTACATACCTAACAAAGTCCATTTTGATCAGACATAGTTATCTAGGCTGTCGGCTATTCCTAGGAAGCTTTTTAAAATTTCATCTTTTTGAATGATTTTTGAGTCTTTAATAATATGATGGGGTAGGCTTAAAGGCCTAAGAATTGCTCCTAAATCAACAAAGATAATCACAAATCAGAGAGAACCTACCATCTTGAATTAGAAATGACCCTAAACCTTTGAAAATTTCATGACCTCAACAAAAAGTTGAGTCAAATGCCCAGACATTGATTCTTTTCCAAATAGCCTTTTAAAACTTTGTACCTAACCTTGAGATTGATGCTTACCAAGATTAATCTTTTGAGTCTTGGTGTTTACTAGGATTAGTTTAACACCTGTCAAGCTATTGTATTTAAAATTAAAAGGATGTTATAACTTGATTGTTTATCTTTCAAGGAATTCTTTAAACAAATGTTCATTTGAATGGTTTTGGTAAACCTTGACTTTGTCATATCAATTTCTTTAAGACAAATTTTTACCAATGCCACCCTATTGATCCTTTTAAATTTATTTCTTTATCTAATTTAGAAAGGTCCCAAATGGAGATCATTAATCATAAGAAAGTTTAAACATCATGAAGAAGATAGCATCTCATTCTCCTTGATATTGGCAAATCCATGGTCAAAATAGTTTTAGAATTTTCACAGATTTTGATCAGGTAAACTTTTGCCTCAGGTTAATGAGAAAGTGATCTCATTCTGTAAATCCTAGAATTTTGATAAGTCATGATATTTTTCATGATTTCAATAGAAGTTTGTTAACATGCCTCGAGCACTTATCTAATTGATAAGGTTGTATTGTTGAGTTGATAAGCATTAAAATGATATTTGATGACCTTCCAGGAAAAAATGAATAATTCTTAGATCCATAAATAAAGATTAGAATAAAGATTTCATAGGACAAACATGTGATAACCATTTAATGATTTAAACCTTCAACTTCAAGTATGGGAAGAAGTCTTCAACTTCAAGTTCAGCCACGGGCTTCTTTTGACAAAAGAGGGGAAATATCCATAACATCTTATGAAGACACCTTCAAATTGAGGTTTATGCTGACTCTCTTACCTAAGGAAAAAATACAAAATTATTTACAATATTTTTTGAAAATGCCTTCAATTCCAAGTAAAAGCGCACTTTCAAAGAAAAAGATATCTTTGAAAATAGATTCAAAAATGCCCTTAATATGTCAAGTCATTATATGCACTATGCATACATTTGAATCTAATAATTTACAGGAAAGGTAAGCATGATGCAGAAGGAGAGCAACAATCATGCTTATTGCCTCAAAATTGAAAGGTAAGTCTTTCATCTTTTCAAATTGATCGAACATCAAATGCTATCCCAAACCCTTTCATTTGTTGACTTGTCAACTTTGTCCCAGTCAAACTTTTTATCCCTATTGACTTGTCAGCTTTGTCCCAGTCAACCTTTTCTCCCATTGGCTTGTAGGCTTCGTCTTAGTCAACCCTTTTATCCCTGTTGACTTGTCGACTTTGTCCAAGTTAACCTTTTTTCACTGTTGACTTGTAGGCTTTGTCCTAGTTAGCCCTTTTATCCCTGTTGACTTATTGGCTTTATCCCGATCAACCCTTTTATCCCTGTTGACTTATCAACTTTATCCCAGTTAACCCTTTTATCCTTGTTGACTTGCTAGTTTTACCTCAATTAAGCCTTTTAGCCCTGTTGACTTGTCGGCTTTGTCCTAGTCAATCTTTTCTCCCTGTTGACTTGTCAGCTTTGTCCCAGTCAACTTTTTCTCCCTATTGACTTGTAGGTTTCATCCCAATCAACTCTTTTCATTTATTGACTTGTAGGTTTCATCCCAGTCAACATTTACCTTTGGTGGCTTATCGGTTTTACCCTGATTAACCCTTTTCATTTATTGACTTGTAGGTTTTGTCATCAACTTTTTTCATTTGTTCACTTATTGGTTTTGTCCTGCTTAACCATTTATTTTTGTTGACTCATAGATTTTGTCTCAGTCAACCTTATCTTTGTTGACTTGTAGGTTTTACCTCGGTCAACCCCTTACCTCTATTGACTAGTAAGGTTTTATCCCAATTAGCGCTTTTGTTTGTTGACCAGCATAGCTTTGTTTAATTAAGCTACTTGTGAATTAGGTCTTGCCCCAGTCACTGTTTAATTTAAGATTTCTCCTTAGGGCTAGTTCACTTTTATTTTCGTTTTTAGTTTAGTTTATTTTTCAAAACTTAATGACCTGAACGAAATTATGTCTATTTGGTCTTTACCTTGTTCCTAATCTCAGCAATGGTCAAAAAGGGCAGCTATAGACACCTAATTTTGTACGGGTGTCTTTTCCAATAATCCTAAATATCCTAGATCGAGAACTTAATGGCCATCCTCATTAAGAATGATCTTTTTCAGATGAACAAGACATTTTCAAGACCTTTTTAGTCATAATTTAAATAACTGTAAGTTCACGAGACAAAAAAAAGTCATATTTTGATCTCTCATTTTGGATATACAAGATGAATATCTAATAAAAAATATTTTTAATATTTTCTTGCCAAAATTTTGAAAATCTACTTTTGCGGATGATATCATAGTCAAATTTCTCATTTTTAGGAATTTTTTTGAGAATTTTTCGTTAAATTTGAGAAATTGGCCTTTGTATATTTTTACCGATACTTATGTGGCATTTATGTTGATATGCACTTTGAAAAATTAGAAATATTCAATGAAAAAATTCGTGTTGGCATTTTATACCATAAGGTGTTAAGTTACTCATTTTTCATAGTATCGCGAGTATTGTACTCATGAAATTTTTTTGATAAAATTATTTCGAATTTTAAATTTTGGATTTTCTTCTTTATCATTTTATAAATTAATATTTTGAATAATATATTTTATTTAATTCATTTTATATAATTTTTAATGCATTTTTTGAAATTTTTTTGGTTCTAGAATACAAATTTTTCATTATCTGTAAAATTTTTAGTGTAATTTTCTCAAGTTTTGAATTTTAAAATTATTTAAATACTCACATTCAACTACCATTAAATCAGTTTTTTAAAATTTATTTATTTTTTATGAATTTTACATTTTCTTCCTTTTTCAAAATACGGAGTTTTCTACTCTCTAAATTTTTATTCGAGAAGATTTTTCTTAGTTCATAATTTTTTTAAAAAATGCTTCGAATATTATTATTTAATTCATATTAAACCAGTTTAGGAAAATTCCTTTTATTTTTATCAGTTTTGCATTTTTCTTTTGAAATTCCTCTATTTTTAAAATACGAAATTTTTTTACTGCGTAAGTTTTTGGGAAGATTTTTCTTACTTTATAATTTTTGAAATTCTTCAAATATTATTATTCAATCTATATTAAATCAGTTTTTAAAAATTTAATTTTTTTTATAAGTTTTAGAATTTTCTTTATTACCTAGACACGAAGTTTTCTACTCTTAATTTTTTCGGTAAGATTTTTTTGAGTTTATAATTTTTAAAATTCTGCAAAATATTATTGTTTAAATCACATTAATTCAGTTTTGAAAATTTTAAATTATTTTATAAGTTTTGCATTTTTTTACATAACATAATTTTTCCCGATAAAGGTTTTTTCTCGTAAAATTACATGAGTTTATCACTTTTAATATTTTTCTATAAATTAAAAAATTATTTTATTATTATTAGATTAAATTAAATTAATTATATGAAATTTTATTTCAAATACTTAATTTTTAATTTTTACAATTTAGTCTTTTTAATTAATTTTTACTGTATAATTTTACAGATATTGTAAATATCTCACAAAATCTCTAGAAATGGATGATGTCATGGATGACACAAACCATTAAATGACAAAAGCAATTAATTTACATCAAATCAAAATCAAATAACATCAAATCAAATTAATACAAAATAAAAGAAAAAAGAAAAGAAAAAAAGAATTTGGTAGAAGGGGGAGGCCAACGGCCAAGGAGTTCTTCTCATTTGGCCGATCCTCTCTCTAAAAAAGAAAAGAGAGAAAGCTTTCATGGAAGGTTAATGGCTTCCCATAAGCCACAAACCTTAAAATCAATTAAATTACTTGAATTTTCTTATGTTTCCCTAGCTTTAAAGATAGGTTTTTGTACTAAATTTCTTATTTTTTTGGTTAATTTTTACTCTTAATTCTTTATTTTTGTTAATATCGAATATTGAAACTGAATAAAAATCAAATTTATTTTAACATATGATCAATAAGGTACCGATTACCGAGCATCAGGAGAAGGTCAATCCTTACTTGTGATTGTAACCGACTTTCGAACCCTTTCAAGCGATCTCTGGTATGAGCGTAAACCTTAGAGTTTGTTTTTATAGGTTTCGTAACCCTTAAAATATAAACTCCGACAGATGTCCAATCTCACCTGGCCAAAACAAATCGATGGCGACTCCAAAAAAAATGATCATTTCGTAATGACTATTTAAAAAAGTTGGGTGAGTGATTCATCTCGACAACTCAGTCCCCAAGTATGAAAAATAAAGTATAATAATCATGATATAGGCCCTTGAAATAAAAGGAAATAATTATGTATAGATATTTATATAGAAACAATGGATACATTCTCCATTTTAAGTTAAGCTGGTCAGGATTCATATCCGGGCCACGTTGTGATAGCTTGGCAACTCCATTGGGGATAGCTAGAGAGTCAAGCCTAAAAAATTAATTATGTGTTAACTAAATTTTGATTAATTTTGGTTTCACCTAATATTTAACTATAATTCTCGATATTTTCAAAATAAAATTTTTCAATGCATTTTTCATATTTTTTAGTATATATTTTTCATATTTTTCATTAACCCTTTTGTTTCCTTTGCAACATTATTTTTTTTAAAGGAATTAAGTATAGGGTTTTTACTATTTTCGAAAGTGTTAAGTCCTAAAAGGTAAGTTGTTCCCCTATACACATTGTGCATATGCATATGCATTAAATTCTTTTCCATGAATAATTAAAGGGCATAGGTACCCACTATTTTAAGAAGGGGTGAAGTAGCTTTGCCTTTTGAGATGTTAGCCTCTGTTTGGGCTAGTGAAAAGTCTACTAGTGTAAATTCCTATGCCTACCTGAGGTGTTACCCTTATTATAGGCATGGAAGATACTCCCACTCAAATTGAACCCTTTCTGACATAGACCCTCGATGGGTAAGGATAAGGGTACCTCTTCAGTTTTTTTCGGACTCGGGGAGCAATTTGAGAACCTATTTAGATGTTTAATCTGAACTTCATGTAATGAGTTGTAAGGGCCTTAACTAGTTAAAGCCATACCCAGTTTTAGAGGATACCAAATTAGGTACATAGGGGGGAATGCTTCTAACCCTCTACTGTTATAATTTGATTTTCTTGATATTGATACATGATGTTGTGTTATTATGATACATTTTATTTCTCACATAATTTGTTATATTATGAAGGATTTTTCTTAATTTTTGGCATGATATCCATATTCCATGGAAATTGTACATTCATTCATGCATCTACAAAGTTCACATTCTTATATGTTCATGCATTCATATTTTATGTAATATACTAATCTGTTTCATTTATTGTTTTTTAAGGATCAAGACATGGGTAATGATTTAGAGGCAAGATTATGCATGTAAGAGTTCATCTACATAGGGTTTGATCACGAAGTTCGTGGAATGAAAAATCTACTCAATAGAATGATAAAAATGGTTAAGGGTTTATATGGGATAAAAAAAGAAAGAAAAAAGAAAAAAGAAAAAAAATCACATTATTAGAAGTATTAGAATACAGAGACAATGAAATGATTTTGAAGATAATTTTTTGCGCTACTTGCCAAATTTTGTAAATATAAGAGTTAAAAAAATGATTGAAAAAAATGAATTATTAGGGTTTGCAAAAATCTCTTAGAAACATTAATATAGTTAGGAAAATGTAGTCCTTGCAAGATCAATTCTTTTTGTTGCATTGCTTTTGAATCTTGTAAATATGGCTTTGTATGCCTACAATCAATGGATAAGTTAGAGAATTTTGGTTCATGAAGCGATGTTGTTGAATCATTACTCGAATTCTTCAAATTTCTGCTTCTACAATAATCTTTATATCTAGCTCTTAATTAATTCTCTGACATCCAATCTATAACATTACATGCTGCCCCTTTTATTCGATTATTTATTTATTCATTCATTCATTCATTTACTCATTTATTTATGTAATTTTTCCATTCATTGACAATAATACTAGAATATCAATAAAGATTAATGTTGTAAAAACACATATATATTCATACAAACTGATTTAAGTTTTTTTTTTTAATATATTTTGAGGTGAGATAACAAATCATTAATTGGAAGATACCATACAATAAGAAGGAAAATGCAAGCACAAATTTCAAGCTCAATGGAACCACTCAAGATAAAGAAACCAGTTTACTAACAGTCAGAAGGTATTACCAATACTTCTGCCAGGTCCAGGGAAGTGCAACCTGAAATGCAACCACTTTATGGTGTTCAGTATATGGAAGCTAGTCCTATAATACATATTCATATTGATCAAGGGGTGACAGGTAGGAGATATGAGACAAGAAAGTAATTCTATCATAGCTGATAGGACCCTAAAAAGTTAAAAAAATAAGGAAATCGATTCGGATAGTGTCCTCAACCTTAGCTTTTCATTGTTCAATGACCTCAACAGAATTAGATAATCTCTGCCATTCCAACATAACCTGGAAAACTCCTTACCCAAGGTGGTATTATTCGAGTGTAAGGGTGGAACACTTTTTGTCTAAGGATTCCATCAACCAATGCATGCTATTTAATGTGAAGATAATCTAGAGTATCAACATGATTAGTAGAAGATCATAGGCTGCTATAAATTCCAATTTGGATTACTTGTATGATTCTTTTCTATGTAATGAGCTTTTGGATTCATCTTCTCTACTAAGGAATTTAGTAAAGAGTCATATAGTGTTGTCCTCATTGCATGCTTGTGATGAAATGAAATAACCACGCATCTTATGGAATTTCCAATTTTAGGGACTTAAAGTTTGATGCACCTCTTAATGTTTTATTAGCTTACCTACAATTCAGCTATAAAGGATGCCAATTCAGTGAAACTCTAGGAATGGGTGGACGACCATTAAAGCTGATTAGTGTAAAGGTCATCGACTTTTTGGTAGTATGCCAGTCAGGGGCAATTTCTATCTCAACTTTAAAATTTTGTACATTTCCTATGAAATGAATTTTGATTTGTAAATAGTATTCATACTTCACTAACCATGAATTTTGCTCAAAATGATTTCTAATATTTAGGATAATGAGAACATTTTGGAAATTTGTTCTTTGGTAGGTGATCACTATTAGTTTGAGCTCTCTTGGAAAGGTCCTTCACTTATATATATAATTCTCCTAAACATTTAGCTATAGACCGTTCACCACTACAAACTTTCCATACCTAAATGTTATATTCTATGGATCCCTTGAAGGTGCAATAAATAGATTATGCTCTTAAAAGATTCAGATATCGATAGTTTGACATGTGTTAAAATAATGATAGTAACTTCAAGATTTCCCTTATTTTGATAATCTTTTGCTATAATTTTCATGACACTCTTCCAAATCCTCAATTCAAGAAGAATGAGAGTGAACATAAGCCAAAATCTCCTTTTTCTTTTGAACAAAACCTTTTCAAACCAATTTTTGATATATAAGATATGAGATCCGAGATCTTTACCAAGCCAATCTGATTTTCTTTCTTAGAGGCTCAACCAGTCATTGTTGGCTATGAAGCTAATCATATTGAAGGGCATACCTTAAGCCTTTATTGAGTGTATCATCATGCTATTGAAGTATTCAAAATGATTTTGAAAAAAAAAACCTTTTTTTCTAACGAAATGCTTGACCAGTTTAAATGGCTATATATGAAACAAAAAATGGCTTTCTTTCTCTATCTTTTCTTAAATATAGAAAATTATTTCCTTTGCAATTCCCTTTGAGCCTGATAATTTATTTTTTTCTTTAAACCCTAATCAACGATCACCCTCCACTCTAGGGGGCAAGTGAAGCAAAGCTTTAAGATTAGAAGGGGTAAATTCCATTTTAAGGTTACAAGAAGAACAAATCAAACATCATAAAGTTAATTTTGAAGAAAGAAGAAAGTTTGAATTTCAAGTTCAAATATTCCAAGTAAGAATGAAGAAAATTTCAAGTTCTTTCAAAATAAAGAATAATGAAAGTTTTGAAGAAAGGAAAAAAGAGAAACAAAGAAAAATTTAGAAAACAAAAGTTACCAAAGAGAAAAGATTTGTTCATCTTGAAAGACATGCCATATCAACTCTTTCTTAGAAGAACTGATCCTTGATTCAATTACCCTTAAACATTTTATTTGGGCCTATTTATCCTTTTCATTCTAAACCCTGGACCATGGCCTACATTACGTACCTAACAAAGTCCATTTTGATTAGACATAGCATTTGGGATGTCAGGCTATTCCTAGGAAGCTCTTTAAAATTTAATCTTTTTAAACGATTTGTGAGTCTTTAATAATATGATGGGGTAAGCTTAAAGGCCTTCGAATTACTTCTAAATCAATAAAGATAGCCACTAATGGCAGAGAACCTTTCATGCTAATTCAAAAATGATCCTAAAACCATGAAAATTTCATGACATCAACAAAAAGTTGAGTCAAATGCCCAAACACTGATTCCTTTCAAAATGAACTTTCAAAACTTTTATACCCAAACTTATAAATTGATGCTTACCAAAAGCCTTTCACAAAAATCCTTTGAGACTTCGTGTATACTAGCATTAGTTTAACATCTTTCATGCTATTATGTTTGAAGAGTAAAAGGATGTTATAACTTGATTGTTTGCCTGTCAAGGAATTTTCATGAAAAGAACATTCATCTAAATTTAGTCTTGATAAACCTAAACCTTTTTGTATCAATTTCTTCAAGATAAATTTTTGCCATGCCACCATATTTGTCCTTTTAAATTCATTTCTTTATCTTATTCAGAAAGGTCCCAAATGGTGATAATCAATCATAAGTATCGTAACATACCTTAGAGTGGATCCTCGCAGATCTAAGAGTGCGTATGACTTAAAATACTTTTCTGACTTGGAAATGTCTTTTTGACTAAGACTACTCTTTGGCGATGTGATGAGAACGAGAATGTATGGATTCTTAACTTATTATACAGTGAGGGGGACCATAAGATGAATCACTCATCTTATTAGTCTTGTATGACCATCACAAAATGGCCAGCACTTGGAGTCACCACCGATCATTTCGGGCTAGGCATGATCGGATGCTTATTGAAACCTATGTTTTGAGTGACGAAACTCAAAATATCGATCATGTGGTCTACGTAATGTAAAGATTCACCATTTGGGTTTGAGAGTTGGTTACGCATGATAAAGTATGAACCTCTTCGCGACGCCCGAAATCGATACCTTACTAGCTATGTCTTATCTCGGTTTTGATTCTTTCGATCTAAACTTGCCGCGATTTTGATATAACCCTCTTCTAATGCATGAATTTTATAGAAATAATCCAGGTTTTGATGAAAAAGATTTAATCTCATATATGCCCTGGAGAGATGGGGAATATAGAGATTTTCAATAAAAATGACCTCTGGATTTTACTTTGAAAATGGAATATTCCACTTTAGGCACTGGAGAGATACCCATGCAGAACTTTACCTTTAATTTTATTTGGAAATGTTTTGAAAATATGAATACACATAATCATCACAAAGAAATCATGTTATTAAGACAATGAATGAAGTAACCTAACATTGATCATTTAATGCAATGATAAAGAAAAGGAATGGACTATTGGAATTTATCTCTATACTGACATCGATTATTTAGGAGTAACCGAATCGACAATCTTCTAGATGCATCAGGGTTTCTTGATTAAACAAGGTTCGTTTGACATATTCATGGAAATCCAAGAAAAAAAAAGAATGATTAATTTGTAATTGAAAGATAGGGTTGGAGTATCCCCTCAGAAAGATGGGGCTAGAGTATCCCCATGAATGGAAAATATTTTTTTTGACACAGGAAGATTTTTAAATCTTGACAATTTTAAGAAGCGGGGTTGGACTATCCCCTTAAAAGGTTGGGTTTAGAGTATCCCCATGAATGAGAAATCATTTTGACATAGAAAGATTTCCAAATCTTGATAATTTTGAAAAATGGGGTTGGAGTATCCCCTTGGAAAGACGGGGTTGGAGTATCCCCGTGGATAACATAACTTCATGATTTAGAAAATGGGTGAGCATTCGATGATTTTTGGCAAAAAGATTTATTGTGAATGAGGATAATAAAGATGTAAAATATGTTTCTACCTTGATACAATCTGGGGGAGGTTAAGGTATGCTCTCGAGTCTGATCGGGGTGACATGGAGACATTCGAATGTCTCGAGACAAAATTCAGGACAATAACTCAATTTTGACCAAAATCGAAAATAGGGGACATCATCGCGCTATCTTGCTTCCTGAATTTATTCTAAATTGGTTCAAAGGATTTAGAAGGTTGACAAGACACCGTTAAAAAGGCAACTCGATGAGGGTCATTCTAAAAATATTTCCAATATCCCAAGAAGTCAGTTTCCAAGGGAATAAATTTTCAAGTTTAGACTAATTGAGCTGCTGGCAGAGCATAAGAGTGACAAGGTGTGTCAAAATTTGAAAAATCACCTCAGACTCATTTGGTGTTGGAAAATCACAAATAATACCTTTCCAAAAAGGGAATTTCATGAAAATTTTAGGAAAAATGCTTAAAAAATTTGGAAAAATCATTTAGTGGGCCTGAACGGCCCAACCAGAATACATGTTCGGATTCCAGAGGTTCTAGACAGTTTAGACTTGGAAAATCTTAACTTTCTCATCTGGAATGATCCGGAGGTGAATGAGACACCGTTTTGAAGATAATTTGACATGCTTTGATAGAAAAATATCATAAAATTCATGAAAAATCGTTTTAGGTTTTAGAGTGATTTTTCAATTTGTAACAGTCGTGTTGCCAGTAAGGGACAAAGCGAAGCAAGGGATATTTCTTGTTTTCCTTATGTCTACGGGTCTATATTCAAGTCATTGACATTCAAACATCCATGACTGACGAGAAAAAGTGGCATGAGCATCACGAACTCATTTGCACAAGCCTCGGAGTAGTTTGGGACAATGAAACAGTCCGTTAATCATACCATTAAAGGTTTTGACTCAAAAACAAGGCATAAACATTTCGAGGATGAGTGTAGGATCATTTTCATTTCAAAATCAAAAGATTTGAGCTTGTTTAACCAAGATTCTAGATCTGGAAAACTTAATTTTCCCCAAG
>JBBYHK010082775.1:0-43707 GCA_038382065.1 Adansonia grandidieri | reverse complement strand
AAATAAAATTTTCAAAAATCAAAATAAAATTGGAATTAATGTTAATTGATCATAGATAAAATTTTAGAAATGAAATGGTGCAAAAGATCCTGATTGGAAGTTAAAAACTCATAAAATTTTACAAGAAATGTCTTAGTGTAAGAAAATTGACAAATATGAAAAAAATTCAAAACCCATGAAAAAAATTAAAATTTTCAAAACTGTTTTAATGGGAGTTAAATGAAAATATTAGATGAATTTTAAAATTTTAAACCAGAGAAAACTCTCTCGAAAACATTTATGGAATAGAAGACTCGATTTTTCGAAAACAGGGAAATTTCAAGGAAAAAATTCAAAATTGATGAAAATGAATTAATTTTTGAGAAATAAATTAAGGTGAATTAAATAATAATATTTTATGAATTTTAAAAATCATAAACCAAGAAAAAATCACCCCAAAAACATTTACGGGGTAAAAAAACTCTACATTTTGGAAACAAGAGAATTTCAAGAAAAAAAATCAAAACTCATGAAAATGAATGAATTTTTGAAAACTGAATTAATGTAGATCAAATAATAATATTTTATGAATTTTAAAAATTATAAACCAAGAAAAATCACCTCGCAAACATTTACGGAGTACAAAACTCCATATTTTGGAAATAGGGGGATTTCAAGAAAAAAATTTAAAACTCATGAAAATGAATGAATTTTTGAAAACTGAATTAATGTAGATCAAATAATAATATCTTATGAATTTTGATATTTGAAACTTGAGAGGATTCGACCGAAAATTTTACGAGTAAAGAAAAA
The DNA here is from genome assembly GCA_038382065.1 of Adansonia grandidieri. Taxonomy (NCBI): domain Eukaryota; kingdom Viridiplantae; phylum Streptophyta; class Magnoliopsida; order Malvales; family Malvaceae; genus Adansonia; species Adansonia grandidieri. The sequence goes on along the minus strand of JBBYHK010082775.1, from coordinate 42,915 downwards.
CTTGTATTTCAATATCAGAAAAAATTATGAAATTTTATTGACACTGAAGTAAAAAAAATTCAAGACCACATATTATTTAACATTAATTTCTAAAGTGAAAAAATGAACTTGTAAAATTTTAAAAATAGATCAACAAGAACCAAAAATAAAATTCACGGGCATGATACTCATAAGACTACAAAATTCAAAATTAATTTATAAAATTTGCAGTTTGACACTTCATGGTAGAAAATGCCAATAAATATTTTTCCTTGAATATTTATGATTTTTTGAGTTGCGTATTGGCATAAATACTATACGGGTATCGGTATAATTATACAACGATCAACTTCCAAGTTAAATAAAAAATTCTCTAAAAATTTTTTAAAATGAGAAATTTGACCGTGATATCTTTTTTAGAAACAAATTTTTAAAATTTTGACAAGAAAAGATAAAAAATGATTTTTTTCTCTTAAATATTCGTCCTATATATTCGAAATTAGAGATTAGAATATGACTTTTTGTTATGTGAAGTTACGGTTATTTAAATTATGAGTAAAAAAGTCTTGAAAATGTCTTGTTCATTTGAAAAAAATCAGTTTCAATGAGGATGGCCATTAAGTTCTTGATCCCGGATATTCAAGATTATTGGAAACGAGACCCAGACTAAATTAGGTGTCTACAATATATCTATATATATAATTTCTTTAAAAGTTATCTCATTGTTTAATTTTAAATTTAGAGTTCATGTTTAGGAGAAAAATAAGTTTGATCATGTATTAAAATTAGGGGGTTAGTTTGGGTGTTAAATAATATAATTAGGTTAACTGTTACTTATAAATTGATTTTAAATTATTGGTGCAGAATTTTGCAACAAAGGAGAGAGAAAGAGAAAAAAATAGAGCTTATGTATTCGTGTTTTGTTTTAATTATTTTTTATAATGTATTCGTGTCATATCTTGATTCATCTCATATTTTGTATAGTTTGTCAATGTGATTCAATTAGAATAAATTTGTGTATTTGTCTCTTGTTTGAGTTGTTTCTCAATTCTTGACATGTTTTACATAATTTATCATAGTGGTTCAATTTAGATAAAAAATTATGTTAATGACATGTAAATGTTTGTGTTGTTTTTATATATTCAAAGTATTATAAATTTAAATAAATTTTTAAGTGTTATTTAATATATTTGTATATTCATATTGTGTTTATGTTATTTTTTGTGTTGCGACATGTTTTAATTATTTTCTTATATTACGTTTGTGTCATATCTCATATCCATATTTTGTATAATTTATTATAATGATTTAATTTTAACTCTAAATTTATTTATTTAAAAAGTAAATTACTGTATTTGTCACACATTAATATAATTAATATTATATTAAAAACTTTAATATAATTTTAGAACCATAATAGATATATTCATTTTACATATTGATAGATATTGATATTGATTACAATGCGCAATACGGAGAGTCTCGATCCCACGAAGTTTCAAGGAACTACCGTGGTTCACACTTTGTTCGGAAGTTGCTTAATGATTATCCAAGTGTTTTCCAACATCGTTTGACTTGACAATTTAGCATATTTTCCAAGTGTTCAGTTGAATTTTTTGCCTGGACGGTTTAGTCTCTTCCAAGTATTTTCCATCATCAACACGTTTTGACTTATGGGACTTGGTAAACTCTAACACATGTAAAGGACTAAACTTTTACAAGTTGGTCTTCATTATTTTCTAATATAAATCGAAGATGTCCAAGGTATGTCATGTTCGTGTTTGTCTATTTCTTCTCTGGAAAAACATATTGGTTGAATCTAATATAAATCTAAGATGTCCAAATTCTAGAAGCCATGGGACAAAAGTCCATTATGCCGTGAGTGCTGTTTTATGGAATTTGGCACAACGGTTTTGTCTAGCCAACTGAAGATTTGACCATGCAGTATGGGTCATGTAAGTCACAAAATATCCTACTCCGAGTAATTTTAGTTCACATTTTATTCGACCTTGAAATACCGTAAAAGCCTATAAAAAGAAAGCAAATACAGATGGCGGGGTATTGGTATCTGAATTTGCCTACTAATTTCCTCGAGCTTATTTTCTCATCACCTTAAACAAGATCCCCATGATATCAAAGCTGCTAAACTATTCTCTTTTACTCTTTTGCATTCTTTGTAACCTGGATTATGTTGAATCCAGGACAGCAAGGAACGCTGCAACCACTTCTCAGTCCACAAATGAGACAGAAATACAAGCATTGCTTGCCATCAAGGCTCGAATACTAGTTGATCCTTATAGGGTCTTCAGCACATGGAATGATTCTCAACATTTTTGCAACTGGCAAGGAGTAACATGCGGTCGGCGTCATAAAAGAGTGACTGCTCTGAATCTATCATCACTCAAATTGGAAGGTGACCTTTCTCCTTACATTGGCAATCTTACGTTCCTCAGGGTGATCAATCTCCGAAATAATAGCTTCCATGGTTCTATTCCCCAAGAAGTTACCCGATTGCATCGTCTAGAGGAATTGACTCTACGCAACAACTCCTTCCAAGGTGAACTTCCAAGAAACCTTACTCATTGTTCCAACCTGAAAGTTGTCGACTTAATCTCAAATGAGCTTGGAGGGAAAATACCTACGGAGTTCGGTTCTTTGTCCAGGCTCTATCTTTTTCGACTTGCCATGAACAATTTCATAGGAACAATTCCCCCTTCACTAGGGAACATCTCTTCTCTCCTTTATCTTTCTCTGATGCAGAACCATCTTGAAGGAAACATTCCTGCTGAGCTTGGACAGCTCTCCAACTTGAAATTTTTTCAGTTGGCTTCAAACAAATTCTCTGGTACAGTTCCTAAACAACTATATAACATCTCGTCCATTTATTTCTTTTCTATAGCTGATAACCAGTTAGATGGCCAAATCCCTCCATACTTAGGCTTGACCCTTCCTAACATTCAGTTTCTTTATCTTGGGGGAAACAAGTTTTCAGGGCCAATTCCAACGTCAATAGTCAATTCCTCAGGACTCGTGCAACTTGATATGGGTATAAATGCTTTGACAGGATCAATACCAAAGAGTTTGGGAAGCCTTCAAAATCTACAAGCATTAAACTTGGGCAGCAACCTCCTTGTGAATTCCAATGACTTTAGTTTTCTCACTTCCTTAACTAATTGCACCAATCTTAGTCTCTTATGGCTTTACCAAAATCACCTGGGAGGTGTTTTGCCAGATTCAATTGGAAATCTCTCTGCAAATCTCAATACCTTGCGGTTTGACAACAACTACATATCTGGTAGCATACCCATAGAGATAGGAAACCTTGTAGGCTTGGAGTTCCTTGCAGTAAATGAAAACATGCTCACAGGCAGTATCCCTGATTCTATTGGAAAACTTTCCAAGTTGAAATATTTCCATGCTTTCACAAATAGAATAATAGGGGAAATTCCTTCCTCCTTCGGAAATATGACCAGTCTAGTTCTTCTCGACCTAGCAGATAATATGCTAGAAGGAGGCATACCTGCATCTTTGGGTAACTGCAGTTACTTGGAAGTACTAGATCTTTCACAGAATCATCTTAATGGCATGATACCTAAGGAAGTAATTGCTCTTTCTTCCTTCTCAATAAGTCTTATCTTAGCTTCAAATAGTTTAACAGGAACATTACCACCCGAGGTGGGAAACTGCAGAAATCTCAACCAACTGGATATATCGAGAAACAAACTTTACGGGGAAATTCCAGGCGCTCTTGAAAGTTGTTTGATGCTGCAAGAACTTTCCCTACAGGGAAACTCTTTTGAAGGAAATATTCCTTCTTCATTGAGCAAATTAAGAAGTATACAAGTTCTTGATCTTTCCCGCAATAATTTGTCAGGGCAAATACCACAGTTTCTTGGTGAATTTCCTCTTCTCATGAATCTCAACCTGTCTTTCAATAGCTTTGAAGGCAAAGTGCCCTCAAAAGGAGCGTTTGAAAACATCAGTCAATTCTCAGTTGTTGGAAATAACGAGTTATGTGGAGGAATTAAGCCACTGCAGTTGCCTGCTTGTCCTTCAGAAATTGCGAAGGAAAAGAAGAATTTTCCACGTAGAGCGACAGTTTTGGCTGGTGTTATTCTCTTCATTGTTTTGTTCTTGATTTGTCTCTTTGCAATCAAACGATGGGTCAACTTGTCAAAAAAGAAAGAGGGTTTTGCCTCCCCATTGGAGAAGAAATATCTGAAACCTTCCTATGCAGATCTCCTTCATGCGACTGACGGTTTTTCTTCAACCAACTTAATTGGTAAGGGAAGATATGGTTCTGTCTATAAAGGAACTCTAAATTCGGACGGTCAAACTGTTGCTGTGAAAGTACTTAATCTTCAACAGCGGGGTGCCAACAGGACTTTCAAGGCTGAATGTGAAGTCCTTAGGAACCTAAGGCATCGCAATCTTGTGAAAGTCATTACTTCTTGCTCAAGTATTGATTTTCAAGGTAACGACTTCAAAGCTTTGGTGTTCGAGCTTATGCCCAATGGGAGCTTAGAAACTTGGTTGCATCCAAGTTCAACTGAGCTACAAGATCGAAGAAGCTTGAATCTAATTCAGAGGCTCAACATAGCTATTGATGTTGCCTCAGCATTGGATTATCTTCACTTTCAATTTGACAAGACGGTTGTCCATTGTGATCTAAAGCCCAGCAATGTTCTGCTTGATACTGACCTTACTGCACATGTTAGTGATTTCGGCCTAACAAGGTTTCTTTCAGGGACCACCGACCAATCCATTAATGAGCAAAGCAGTTCGATTGGAATAAGAGGAACTGTGGGATATACTCCACCAGGTAATTCCCTTCCATTTTACCAACTTCTTGTGTTGTTCAAATTATACGACCCTTAACAGTTTTCTGCTTAATTTATCATCAAGTGAAGTTGATAAATTTTGTATTTGATCTTCATATTGATGATGGCGGCACTTTCTTCAAATGTTTGGTATTGCAGAATATGGAATAGGAAACGAAATATCCACACTTGGTGATGTGTACAGCTATGGAATCCTTTTAATGGAGTTGTTTACAGGCAAAAGTCCCAGTGACAACATGTTTACGGGAGACTTGAGCCTACATGAATATGTTAAGACCGCCCTGCCTAACCGCCTGCTGGAGATAGTTGATCCATTGCTCGAATTTGAAGACGAAGTAGCCTTGAATCAAACCGGGCAAAGCAGCAGAGGCATTGGGAACGTTTCGAAATGCTTGGAATCAGTCCTCAGCATTGCAGTCAGATGCTCTGCTTATTTGGCGAGAGAACGAATGAACATCAGAGATGTGCTGACAGAGCTTCACATTGTTAGAAATATGACTCTCGGAGGTCACAGGAGAAGAGAGAGATTAAGAAATACCAATATGTAGCAGCTTTCTTTTTTTTTTTTTTTTCTTTTTATGTGCATTAAAGATTTGCTTCTCCCTCACAGAAGATGTATGTAAACGATAGTCCCCCCCAAAATAAAAAAAGGGGTTAATAAAGATATCGGGAATGAAAGGCATTTCCATCGTCAGCATTTTCTCAAATTAAATTAAAAAAAAAATTTGGACATGTAGCTCATGTCATCTGATACTTTGAGATATATGATGTCCAATGAAATCTGTTCGTAATAGCAAATTATGATTAGTTTTATATTATTTGACATATTTTATTAAAATTTATTTATTTTTTAATCTTTTTGGCATTTTAAAGTAACTATAATTTTTTTTTCATTCTTTAAAGTTTTATATTTAAAATGATTAAATGAAATAATAATAATATCTGAGGATTTAATTTATAATTTATTAAACGCTTCAAACTATGCTGACGTGTGAAAAAGTGATTGGATGAATGAGAAAAGTAAACGTGGCAAAATCAAACCAAAGCAAAGCGCAGCAATTCTTCTCGACATCTGACTCGTCGCCAGGATTATCTTCCCCTAGCCGAGCCCGGACAAGTCCAGAAAGAAAGTGGAACCCTCCCTTCCTGCAAAATCAAATCAAAACAAATAAAATCCTCACTGTTATTGTTATAAACAGCTACATCTTATTAGAGCAATTATGCATCCAAGGTGCCATCTCTCTACACTGCGACTTTCACTTTACCTCCTCCTTTTCTCTCCTTTCCCTCTTTCCCTCCTCGCCCGCCCTTTCGTTCTCGTCCTCTCCCAGGACGACCTCAAGGACTCCCACAACGTCGACGACGCTTCTCCGCTCGATTCCGACCCTTCCTGGGACGACGACGACTTTGGCGGCACCCACGTTAAGCCTGACGACGAGCTCGACCCTGGATCATGGCGCCGCCTCTTCGAACCTAGTACCACCACCTCCACCTCCGACGACAGCACTCTCGCCTCCTACTACGCCGCCGTTGACAAAATTATCTCCGCTTCGACCAACGGAGACACTAGGATGATGGAGGAAGCCGCCGCTGAGATCGAGACGGCGGCAAATACGGAAGGAGATCCGCACGCCCGTTCGGTGCTAGGCTTTTTATACGGGATGGGGATGATGCGTGAAAGAAACAAAGCTAAAGCTTTTTTAAATCATTATTTCGCTGCTGAAGGTGGCAATGCCCAGTCCATGATGGCTTTGGCTTACACTTACTCGCGACAAGACGTAAGTTTTTTTTTAAAAAGAAAATTTCGAATCGCTTTCTGTGTTTATTTTTTAATTTTCCTGAAAATTTGTTCTTCTTAAAATTTTCAGATGTATGAAAAGGCGGTTAAATTATATGCTGATTTAGCTGAAATAGCGGTAAACAGTTTTTTGATATCGAAAGATTCACCAGTGATCGAACCGATTAGGATACACAATGGGGCAGAGGAGAATAAGGAAGCCTTAAAGAAGTTAAAAGGAGAAGATGATGAGGATTTTCAGATATTGGAATATCAAGCACAGAAAGGGAATGGTGTTGCTATGTACAAAATGGGTCTTTTTTACTATTTCGGATTGAGAGGGTTGCGCCGTGATCATGCCAAGGCTTTGACATGGTTCTTGAAAGCCGTGGATAAAGGGGAGCTTGGGGCTATGGAACTTCTTGGTGAGATTTATGCCAGAGGTGCTGGGGTTGAAAGGAATTACATCAAGGCTCTTGAATGGCTTTCACTTGCCTCAAAACAGGGACTTTATTCAGCTTATAATGGGATGGGTTATTTATATGTTAAAGGTTATGGTGTGGAGAAGAAGAACTACACCAAAGTATGTTCATTTCTCTGTTCAGTGCGTAACTTCTTGATCGCATTTTCTTTTGTCTTGTAAATTTAGGTTGTCCATGCTTTATATCACTTGCCTAGTCTTTCTACTAGTTTTGGTGCCTTGGTATATAGCTTTCAAATCACACGTTCTTCTTCCCCTATGTTTCAACAATAATCTTCACATTCTTGAAAAGTACAGTTCAGCATGAATTATCTTCCTACTAAATACTCTTTAGCTGTGTACTGGCTCCGGTTATAGATTTTCACCTTATTGAATGTTTTGACGATTGAAACTTATGGCAAACAATGATCCTCAATTCTATTTTGTAGCTGTTCTTTAATCAATTACCAATATGGAGTTATCATGATGAATTGGTTAAAAGAAGGTGCATGCTTCAGATTTTCTAGTTTTTATAACCGACGTTGAAGATGGTTATTCATGGATTGAGTTTACATGGTTTTGAATCTGGGAACAATAATAGTAGCTGAGAGTTCAATGGATTTTTGTTTCTTTTAAAAGGAAAGTTGTCCAGACTTCAGACCACTTACAACAAAAAAACAATAGATGGATACCGTATGGTTTATCATTAGTTGTCAATTGCAGAGTTGTACCTGAAACTGATTCTTTTACTGCAGGCAAAAGAGTACTTTGAGAAGGCTGCTGATAATCAGGATGCTGGTGGGCACTATAACTTAGGAGTAATGTACCTTAAAGGGATTGGAGTGAAAAAGGATGTGAAGACTGCTTGTAAATATTTTATTGTGGCAGCCAATGCGGGTCAACCAAAGGCATTTTATCAGTTGGCTAAGATGTTTCAAACTGGTGTTGGGCTTAACAAGAATCTTCCTATGGTAAATACTATGTTTTATGCTTATAGTACTTGTTTTCTAATTTTCGCCTTCTTATGAGTTCTATATCTTTATGAGTGACTAACTTAAAACTCCATTTTACTTAAAGCTTTCATTCCGGGTACAGAACGATTTTTTTTTTTTTTGGGGGTCTTTTGTCATAATTTTCACCTTGCAGGTTCTGCTGGGTGCATGACTTTTCACCGTTGTCCTAAATTCTATTGGGGTTTCAGGATTAAAAAATACAGCTTACAGCAGTGTTCATGTTCTCTTTTAGCTTTCTATATAATAAAAATATAGGTTTGACTTTTTAAGGTCCTTTGAGAACTTAGCATTTACTTGATTTTGCACCTAAATAAGGAAATTTGTTTAGTTTCTTACAAGAAGTTGGTTTTCATTGGTAAGTAAGTAGAACTGTCATGCCAAGAGTTGCCCTACATACTAAAATATTTAAATGCTTGAGTGGAAAATGTTACCTATATCCTGGAACAGTTGTATTTTATTTTTACATGTCATCAGTTGGATTGGCTGCTATCCATGACTTATATTCTGTTTGTGTCCCTTATTTAGGATAGATCTTAATAATTTCTAATTTCTGTATCTGGCAACATAAACAAACATGGGACTGGTATCCTCGCTTCTAGCCATCCACTTTTTTAAAGGCCTAAGAGGAGAAAAGAGAATAAATCTTTGACTAGAAGAGTCTAACACTCCAATCAATTCAAAAATGTTACAATAGATAAAGCTAACCTTATATTTCATGTTTGAATTGATGTGAATCCCTTTCAAATTGGGGGTAGTAATGTCCATAAAGATCAATCCGTGTGCATAATTACATTTGAGTTCTTTTTTTTCAGGCTACTGCATTATACAAACTAGTTGCTGAACGAGGACCATGGAGTTCCCTGTCTAGATGGGCACTTGAATCATACCTAAAAGGTGACGTGGGCAAGGCATTCCTCTTGTATTCTAGAATGGCTGAGCTAGGCTATGAGATAGCACAGAGTAATGCTGCATGGATCCTTGATAAGTATGGTGAGCGCAGCATGTGCATGGGTGAATCTGGGCTTTGCACTGATGCAGAAAGGCATCAACGTGCTCATTCTTTGTGGTGGCAAGCTTCTGAGCAGGGTAACGAACATGCTGCATTGCTTATCGGGGATGCATATTACTATGGTCGGGTAGGTATCTTCAGTCTCAATAGAGGTGTTGTCTAGTTTTTGGGATTTTTTTTTTTTTTCTTGAGTTTTGCTTTCTTATTACTCTGCTTGAGTTTCCCATAACTATATCTTTTCTCTTTCAGGGAACCGTGAGGGATTATGAGCGTGCAGCAGAAGCTTACATACATGCAAAATCCCAATCTAATGCACAAGCCATGTTCAACCTTGGATACATGCATGAGCATGGCCAAGGGCTTCCTTTGGATCTCCATCTTGCCAAGCGCTACTACGATCAAGCACTAGAGATGGACCCTGCTGCAAAGTTGCCTGTTACTCTAGCTCTGACAAGTTTGTGGATACGAAAGAATTATGCTGACAGTTTCCTGGTGAGTTGCTATTTGTGGTATATGTCCTCCCTATCCCCCCCTCCCTTGCACCCCCTTGAACTATGTCTAATGATCAGAAAAAGCACTATTCCATCTTTAATGCAAATATGTTCTGGTCACTTTGTCAAAATGCTTGCAATTGCACATGGGTTGGAATTTTATGGTTTGCCATTTTCCCATTAATTGTGGAGCTAACCTTGTCTTACAAATGCAAAATTTTCCCTCACCCCACTTATCACATGAATTCTAACTGTAAAACTGGAACTGAGCTTAACGTCTTCCAAGCCCTATGAAAGCAGCTCGGTAGTTGATAGATAATAACGAAGGTAATGTTCTTGCATGAAAGTTAAGTTGATTGCTCTTGATACGATCCTTGAGATGGTGATCAGAAATTTCTGCTAAGACTCATGAACATACCTGGATCTCAAAAATTATTTTTACATCTTTGTAGAGAGAATAGTTGCCTTAACAACTTTCCCTACATTATTTTATGTTCCTTTTTGGTCGTTTTTCATTCTCATTAGGTTGTATGTGGAAGAAAACCATGGAATTCTCTTTTTTTTCTTCTCAAAGATCATGAGTAGAAATTCCTTGCTAATTTGGAGCTTCCCAAGAAAGGGAAAAATAGAATAAAAAAAAATAAAAACGAGTTTTAGAAGATTTTTGCTCCTTTTAGGTAGTCTTTTCCTGTTATGCCTCGTAGAGTTTTAAAACTGATGGTATGAAAAACAATCTTAGAGTTATAGCATTTCATTTTATCTGTAGCGGAAGCAAATATGGAAATCTTGAAAATGATTAGTTGCGGGATGAATGCCAAGTAAAAGCTTAATGAGTCAATAGGAATTGGTTCTTTCTTTCTTCTTTTGTTTTTTTATTTTTCCTTGTTTTGATCAATCGAGGGCTGCCGGATTTTCAGCTATTGTGGTAGTTGGTCCTCTGAATCATTGCTTTTTGTGCTTTTATTAGGTCCACGTAATTGATTCCCTGCCTGAAGTGTATCCAAGAGTGGAAGCATGGGTTGAGAATGTGATAATGGAGGAAGGAAATGCAACAATATTGACTCTATTTGTCTGCCTACTCACTGTTCTATATCTTCGTGAGTGGCAACGCAGGAATAATGCTGCTGCTGGGGCACAGCAGCCTAACGACAATGTTGTTGTACCTGCTGTCCACTAATTTGTCACTGCTGGTATTCAGATTAGATGTGTTTTTGGCTGCTCAAAGTACCTGCCAAGTTCCTCGATTATAAGAAAAAGTGTAATTTAGCCCCTTTACGTCAATCCTTTACCTCAATTTAGAGTAATTTAGTTTTTGCACTTTAAAAATTGAATGCAAATAAGGACAATTGTTAACACTATTTACTAATTCAGTAAACTTACTGATGTGGTACATATGGCAGTAACATGTAACATTTTACTGATAAAGTAATTTGGAGTTAAAATAGTTTTTTTTTTAATGTTGATGTGGAATTATTTTGGGGAAAAAAGTTTTTAATAAGTGGATGAAATTTGACAAATGAAAAAGAAAAAAACCTTCATTTGCTAAAATTCTAAAAAATAAAAATCCTAATTTTGGATTTTTTTTCCCTATCTTCTTATTCCTCCTACTCTTCGAAATTAGTCATCATTGGTGTACGTAATGTCTGATTACGTTCATAGCCAATTGTCGTTTCAGTTGCAGTAATCAGAGCTCAAGGCAAGTGAAGAAGGGAGATTTTACAGTTAAGAAGATGGGAGTGAAATAATCTGGTGCCAACGACCGTAGCATCCCGAGAAAGAATTAAGATTAGTCAGAAACGCAGGGGGTAACAAATTCCCAACATGTTAACCAAAAGAACATAGGAAAGACCAGAGGAAAAGGTGAGGATCGTCAGGCCTTTGTTTTGAAGACAGCTCCACTTATCAATCCAGCATGCAACCTTGTTCCTTTGTCTAGGAATGTGGTCGAGTGACCATTGCAGTTGTTGTTTAACATATTCCGTATGGTTTCGACATGAGGATACTGCAGGTGGTTAGGAAATACCTCTTTCTCAATAACTAAGATGAAGTTGAGAGAATCAGACTCAATGCCTATCTTATTCATTCCCTATTGTTCGGTGTACTTAACACCGTTAAAGCTGGCCCATAATTCAGCCAGGTTAAAGCTACAATTCCCAGTTTGATAGCCATATCCGACAATCCAACTTCCACTCTTCCCTAAAAATACCCTTCGCAGCTCCAATATTCTCCTTTTGGTTCCAGTTGCCATTAATATTGACTTTGCACGGTCATTTTGGGGTTTCTCCCATCTAAATAAGATCTCAGTTTTCTTCTGCCTCAAGTCCGCCCTTCCTTAAATATCTCTCCATTGCTACATTATTTTCTGAAGGGAAAATTTAATGTGTGCCTAGGTTTCAAAAATAGAAAAATCTATGTAATTATGATAGTATTTTTTCTTAAATTTCGTAAAAGTAATTGATAAGGTGTAAAAAATATTTCTAAAAATGAAAGTTATTTTACCCTAAGGGGTTCCTACATACACTTGTTAAGTGAATCCTTTTCCTAATAGTCATTAAGTTTTTTTACCAATAGCCACACAGGAATTTGAAAAGATTGATTGGTTTTTCGTTTTCCAAACCTGTCATACCATATTGGCAAAAAAAGTCTGGCCATTCCCAAACACCAAGTTTAAGGTTCTCACTTTCAACAAGGTTAGGTAGAACCACTCATTGAGGTTTCTATCCCAAGCACAAAAGATCTTCTCATGAGTCAAAGGAAGGCAGCTAGGTTGCTCGAGCATGAGGACAATCTCTTAGAATTTGGAGAAAGGTTTTAACTGAGTTGTCACAAGCTTTACTAGAAGTGTAATTAGTCAAAATCCTGTTTTCCTTTCCAAATTATTGAGAGTTTGATTGTTTAAGGCCAACCAAAAGAAGAACCAGATTTTGGGCAGACCTTTAGCTTGCAAATGTCTTTTATGCACGGCTAAGATGGATAATATGTCTCTGGCATGGTTCTGAGATATGATGACTTGTGGTGAAAGTACCATTGGGAGAGAATCCTCAAATTTTTTTGTTTAGTTTGCCCAATGCAAGGTCTAACAAAGATGCAAGCAATTTTATTTATACTAGATTCGAGGCGAGGAATTCCTCACTAACAACCATTTTTCCCTTTCTGAATTCAAGGTTAAAGGTGACAGGTTGATTAGGGCAAAATTATTCTTCGCTCAATTGTCACTCCAGAATCTAATGTTAAGGCTATTCCCCACCCTCTGTTTTAGATAGTTTTCAAGGATTTGCTTCCTTTAGGATATTTTTCCACGTAAATGACATATGGCATGCCTTAGAGGATTCCTTTAAACCAATAGCTTTGAAATATTTGTTTTTGAACACTTCCTACTGAAGAGTTCTTCTTTTTTCATTAACCGTCAACCCACTTTGCTAAGAAAGCTATGTTCATTTCCCCTGATCTTTTAGACCCAAACCTCTCTATACTTGGCTTTATATATTGTTTCTTAATTCATAAGGTGGACTTTTTTTTTTCAATGGCAATGTTACCCGATAGGAAATCCTTATCCAACTTGTTAATTGGGGCACAAAATAGAGGGGATTTTGGTTGTTTGAATGGTGTAGTTAGGAATCGAGGCTGATGCAACTTCTATCAAAACAGTTCTACTAAAACAAAGAACGTTAACCGACTTTCCAGCTTGCAAGTCTGCTTTGAACCTTCTCTACCAAATGCCACTAGGTTTTAGAGACTATTTTCTAGAGTAGAGGCACTTCCAAGTATTTCCCAAGGTTATTAGTTTTGGGGATTCTGCTAGCCCTTCTTAACTTTTCCGTCACCTTGTTAAATGTATTTCTTGTGATGAATATTACGGATTTAGGGGAACTCAAAGTCTATCTCGATCATAAGCTAAATTCCTCAAGCATTTTCTTTACAATTTCCACTTGATCAATCTTGTCTTCCAAGAATAGGACAAGATCATTGGGAAAAAAAAATGTGTGAAATATCGAGGCCCCTCTTGAAGCTTTAATAGAATTCCACTCTTTGTATGCAACCTTATCTTGCATAACTTATGATAATTTTTTCATACTAAGCACGAAAAAGTAAATGATGAAGGTTCCTTTACCTTAATCCTTTTAGCAATGTGAAAATTTCTCTCATTCCAAAGTACCTTAAATGAGGATGTAGAGATGTAGCTCATCTTATGATAAGCTATTGTACGGATGTACATATGTACCTTAAATAAGATTTTGTGATACTTAAATCCAATTGCCAAAAAGATCTCCTTTTAAAAATTCTAGCTCATCTTGTCATAAGCTTTTTCTAAGTCAGTTTCCAAGGCCATAGCTCCCATTTTACTTTTCTTCTTCTAGATTGAATGGATTATCTCTTAGGCCATAATGAAATTGTAAATTATTTTCTTGCTTAGAACGAACTGCTTTGAGTTAAGGAGATGAAGGTGAGAAGAATTTGTTTGATTTTATTCACATGAATTTGGATATTAGTTTGTAAATGTAAAAGGTTTTTTAGTGGAAAGAGGATGCATTGCAAACAAGTGAAACAGGGTGTGCTGAGAGATTGTAGAGAGAAAGATTAAAGCAGGCCTTAAAGTGATGAGTCTAGTGGCAGGTGGTAGGTGGTAAGGTAAAGGAAGTAAAAAGATGGCAAAGCAAGGCTAAATAAGGTAGAGAATAAGGCTGAGAAAAGAGAATTGCAGAGAGAGTCTTATAGAGAAAGTTTGCTAAAATACCCTAAAGTTCTCGAATGAGTGGTAAAGACTTTTGTTTATAAAAGAATAAGAGTTAAATATCATAAGCATTAAATAGGAAAGCTGATACAAATTGTCAGTTATTAAGTTTGTTTTATGAAAGTTTAAACTATTGTTGGTAATAGTGAATAGTAAACAAGAGTTCACTATTTGTTCTAAAAGAAAAGGAAAAAACATACATACTTTTGAGAAGGGTTAAGTGGGCTTTTTAATTATCTCCATATATGGTTCACCAAGCCAAGCTTTCCAAAACTACCCAATAGAGAAATTAATTCATGAACCTTGCCATATTTCAGGGTTATTTCTACTTCTTTTGTTTCAGTGAAGTAGTAGTATAAATATAACATTTTTCGTAGAATATTTTTTAATGGAGTTGTCTTAGACCGTTATTCTATAAATGTTGAATAGAGTTATTTTGAATAAAAACTATTCTAAACAGAAACTATTTTTAATAAGAGGGGATTCTTAACAAGCATTGTTTTAAACACAAAATATTATGAACTATAATCAAACAAAGGCTATTCTAAATAGGAGCTATCCCGAACAAAATTGTTCTGAATAAGGGTTTTTTAGTGATAGAATCTTTAGTGAAGCAACTCTAAGTGATATAATTATTTGTTTTGAGTCAGCTTTTCTATTTGGAAGCACAATTTCTTGTAAAACTATTTTATTTTTCTTTAAAAGGAGATAATAAATTAGTAAGAAAAATAAAGTATTTACATTTTGTCTCCTACATGAAAATTTTTAGTAGGAAAATTTCTCATGCAATAACAATATAGTGAAAAGTAAAATATGAAATGTATAAAAAATAGTGATAGAGTAATCATAATCTCATAATTCGAAACTAGATTATGTGAGTCTTTTCACCAAAGATGAACACGTAAAGCAAGAAAAAGGAAAAGTAAGCATGTGAAGTAATAGAAAGTGCAAGGAATTGTACAAAAAAGTTTTTCTATCTTATGAAATCATTTTTCTCACTTTACTACCCAACATGAAAAACCATTTGATAAAAATTAAAGAGTGCTCTTATATAAATCAAAATAGAAAAGAAAAAAAATAAATTGTGCAATAAGTTCATAGTGTAAAGAAAATGTTATGCAAAATGAATTGGTTGCAATAACTACAAAATGTTATATCTTAAAAAATAAGATGCAAAAGGTTGTTGCACCCTAAAAATAAAGCGTAGCATTAACTAAGTATTTGTTATTACTATTCCTTACTATCTTTGATTTACAACTTGGGAAAGAAATACTATCTTGGATGCAACTTGTAAAGATTACACCAAATATACAGTTTTAAAGGTTAAGGGAATGACAACTTTGAAGTTGGATTTTGTCCCACTGGTCAAAAGCTTTTAAAGCAAAAAGTTTTTGCAAAAGTATTTAAAATGTTACTGAGTTTATGTGATTTTAAAGGGATTCTTTATACTAAAAAATGTGAGGAAAAAAAATAAGGATTGATAAACATGCTATTTTAGTGTTGAATGATTTGGTTTATGTTTTGCATGGTTACTTGCAAAAGGCAATTTCTACTTCTAACATTAATACTACGGTTACTATACTAAATGTTGCTAGTAATTTTTTAAATGTTATTACTATGAAACTTTACCAAAACAAAAAAAGGGAATAAATAAATGTACGAGCTTGTCTTGCATGCGAAAGTTTTACACACAACAAGTCCTATGAAAAATCCGCATACAATAGCCCTTCATTGATTAAGGCACATAAATTACACCAAAAATTAATGAAAAAACTTTCACATAAATACTTTATGTTGTGTCTTGATAATGTAAAAAAGCTTTATATTTCTTCATTTTTTTTATTTTTCTTGGAGGAAGTGTGTCTAACAAACATACTCCATATTGAAAAAATTTTGAGTGAAAAATAGTTCATTATCTTACACAAACAACCAAAAGTAAGATAATAAAGTAATATATTTCTTTTAGGAAAACTATTTTGTTGATTGAAAATTTGTGAGTTGCATCTTGTTAGTAGCTTTTAATATATTGACTATTCTTTATAACTTTTTGTAAATATTTTCTTCATCTAAATCCCAAAATTTGTTTAAAATAAAATTTATATAATCAACATGACATAATTTTTTTTAAAAAAAATTATAAATTAAGGTTGTTGACTAAAATTTAGTAAACATGTTTTTAGAATGTTAAAACAATGTATAGGTGAAACTACATAATTTTTCTATGCATGTTGGTTGATGTTTGTAAATTTGTGAAGTGTGAGATAATGTTTAATAAGTGAGATCATATTATATTAATATTATTCTCCAAATATATGTAGGCATTGCATAGAATTAAAGTGAGAAAAGCTAGAATATTTACTAAAACATATAACTACTACTAAAACTTTGAGAAAGAAATTTAGTTGAATTTGAAAAGTGTTATTAGTGATTTTATAAAGTTTACTTATATAAGGCAAGTAAAATATTTGTCATTAAATATTTTTGTTCTCTGATGCTCATAAATATAGAGTTATTTTGAGATAAAGTTTTAAATTAAAAGTTGATTTCTCTCAAAACTTGAAGTTTGTATTATCTCAAAGTTCTTTGAATTCTCTTTGATCAAGTAAGTTATTGACAAGAATATAAAACATTGTGTATAGATCTTAAAAAGTTAGACTAGTATTTTTTTAAAAGAACTAGTCACGTAAAGTTGTATAAAAAAATTTATGTATTGTGCTTAATAAACATGAACAAAAAGGTAGAAAAGATGTATAAAAAATTGCATATATGTTTTTCAAGCATACTTTCAAATTAGTTTTATAACCTCTTGTCTCCTCTCATTACTAATAAAACCTTGGAAAATAATTTATACAATTAAATTAGATAATTTGTTCATGTGATCTACTTATAAAATAGATTAAAATAAAATTGTTTTAACTCATTATGAAACACAATAGATACAAGGCAATTATAAGTCTTGAAGAAAAGTTATAATAAAATTGTTTCACTTTATTTAAAGATTATTGTTCTCAAAATGCAATAATAAAGTTTTAGGGAATATAACTTAAAAATATGAACAGAAAACAAGCTTTGCATGCTGGTTATTTTTTAGTTTAAAAAAATGTAAAAGAAATTTATATCGTTATGTATATAAATAAGCACTTTGACTTTCTTTGTTGTTGACTTTGTAAAAGATTTCCTAATGATTCTATTTTTTTAGCCTCATTTGGTAAGAAATTCATATTTGCATAGAGAGATCGTGTATCTCCTTTTATTTTTGAAGATTGGTTTGATTAAATTATCGGACAAGGAGAACAATACTATTTTCTGGGAGTAAATGCATGAAAATGAAATTGCTACTTATCCAACTTCTCTTGGGGTTATTCTTGGCAAAGCATTGGATCTGAAATGCAATTAGGTTATAGACTTTATGTTCTAGTTGGTTTTGTTCTGAAGTTTAGATTTAAACGTAAATAATTCTCGTTTTTTATAACTAAGTTCGACTTGAATTCAACTTGTTTAGAGTTAAGAAAATATGGTGAATAACATCATAGAGAAACTTGTTTATTTAAAACTTTTTTTTTAGCAAAAGTGTTTAATAATGTACCAGTCACTTTTAGATTTTACATTCACAAAGAAAAGAGAATAAATGTTTGGCATGCTATTCTTGCGAGATGGAGTGCTTTTTCTCACACAATGATCACTGCTTAGGAAGAGTTCACTTTTACTCTTAAGTATGTACATGTTCTTCTTGAGCTTCCTTATCTTAGGAAACAAGATATTTATTCTCTTGAGTTATTTGAAGAAGAAGAAAAAAAACAAATTTGTAGTTTCTTTTTGTGATTTGCTTAAAAATGAATATGATAAATCAAATATAGTAAACATTTTCTGATTATAAACATAAGTTGAAAGCATTATTAATCATGTGAGTAGCTTAACTTGTCTTTCTAGGATGTCCTAATCTTAGAATCAATCTGGTTGTCATTCTTATAGGCATTAAAATTGCTAAAGGTATTGTTTTTGCTTAGCTTTATTCTATTTAGATATAATAATTGACTTATTTTGATTTAATTATTAATGTACAATTACATTTATATTTATATTTATATTTATATTTATGCATAATCTCAAGTATTAATGCATTTATATGTTAAATATTAAACTTTATTAAATTAATTATTTTGAATATCTATATGACAATATATCATATTTTTTATAATCAATTATTTAACGAACTAATTTATATAGCAAATTAATTTTATATTCTCTCTTATGCTAATAAATATTGAGATTAATAAACAAAAATAATTATACACAAGTTTACTTAAAAAATAATAAATTAAAAACAAATTTAATTTTAAATTTGAACATTCAAATTATGTAACATAGAATACACAATGACATAAAACTTGTTTGAACCTGGACATAAAAAGAGCTTAAATAAAAAATAACTTGAACAAAAAGTTATCCAAATTTGAAAAAATTTGAACCTGGTATGAGTCAAGCCTATATATACTCATAAAGATTCAATCCCTTATAATCCAAATTTGAAATGATCTAATTCAAACCTTGTTAATTGTTGACTCTTCCAAAAACCAAATTTTTCGTGAAAAAAAATGGAACTTTTATTGAAAATCAAAATCAAGAGATAATTGTATCAACTACGCACTCAATGGTTTGACATAATGTGCCAATTAATAATGCCAAGTTTGGGATAAGCACGAAATTACACAGATTTTGTCTATTTATTGTTACTTTTTTTTTAAAAAAATTTTTAGAGTGTTAATTCAACCAAATAGATAAGGACATTCATGTTTTCAATTTATTTTTATGTTTTTTGTATTTTTTTAAAGCATTAAATCTCTCAAAGTGGTCTAGAAGTCAAGAACTCGAATAACTAAGAGTGAGCATTCGATCAGTTCAGTTTCAAAAATCAAAAATTGAACTAATCAAAATTCTCTTGGTAATCAGTCAAACCAATCGACTATTAGGCTAAAAGCCAATTTAATCAAACTAGCTTAATCGATTTGATTCTGTCAATTGGTTTAGTTATCCTCATTTAAATATGTTACGTCCACATTTGCAGTAACACCATTAAGGTACATCCTCTACTTGTAACAGCGTTAATAACAACAAATCTTACAAATTTAAAAGCTTAAATTGAGAAATTTAATCTTAAATCATCAATAAGATATCCAAATGTAAAACAATCTTAAATCATCAACCCATAATGCTAACTTAGACAATAACAAATTAGATAGTAGCAGTGTAGATTAAATCCATAAGAAAAGAAGCAATGAATACATTAAAGCAAAAATTAATGTATCAAGTTTAGGTGAATATTTAGGTATCCATATAAAAATTTAGGTGAATATTTAAGTAAATACCCTGAATAAGAACTAGAGAAAACATGTCATGTTTTGACTCTATTTAGATGAATATTTAGTTAACCCTATGGTTAAATTAAAGTATTCCTTAAGCATAATGTTGATATAAACAATATATATCTAAAATCATCACATTATTTTGTGTCTAATAAGATATCTATATTGGGTGTGTCAAAGTAAGGTTGATTATGGTCAAATGTTTTTCTTATTGTTGCTGACTCAACCATCTAAGTTTTTATCGCAAACAACTAAATTTTGACTATGTTTAGGTGAATACGATTTCAGATTTAATAATTAAGGACTAACTAATGATTTGATAAAATAAAGATAATTTTTTTGAATACAACAACAAAAACTTAAGAAAATCAAAAACTTTGTTTATTAGAATATGATTTATTGAATTATTCTAGCAATAAATTATAGATTAAAAATACAAATTGAAACCATAGCTAATCCATTTAGCTTTTCACTAATCAATTACAAAATCGAATGTTACCTTAGATAAATCTAAAAAAATAAATAACATAAACAAATTAAAAAATCAACTTTAAATAAATAAGGAGAAAAGTTTAGAGAAACAAGCTTGCAAAAAGAAAAACATAATACATATAGATAAAATAATTACCAATATCAAATTTGTCAAGTTGTGTCACTTCTTTCTAAAGGGCACTTAGGTCAAAATGTAGAGACTTACCTAACCAATCTTGAGTGCATATAAGAGCTTGCATGAGCTTAAGAGTTAAGCAACTCCTCTATACATCAAATGCATGACCGTCAACATGAAAAGCAGATTTACAAGCGATTGTGAATATTGGAATTGGGAATATATGATGAGCTATTTGGGAAAATCAAACTTCTCTCCTTTAAGAATATCATCCGAGTCCTCATTCAAATACTTATCTAATTCTAATTTGTTTTCTTCTTTCTTAATTTGAAGCTTATACTTTTAAAACTTATCTATTAGGTTAAAACCCCCTCAAGTTTATCGATGGATTCTATTGCATGGCTCAATTGGCTACTTTCTCCAATGTGTTCATATTAAGGGTTTTGACATTGCTTTATATTTATTAAACAACTCCATTAATGCTTCTTGTAGTTTTTTTATATCATTAGAGTTTGGTCACGAGAATGCATTTCAATGAAGCAAAACTCCACGCAGGCAATTTTCTTTCTAGGATCAAAAACATAAGTATTATAAAGCAATATATTCAATTTCTCCACATTCCCCCAATACATATCATATTTATCTTTTGTCCTTTTAGCCTTTCAATTTAAGTCAACATCAGCATTTACTTGCCAATCTCGTAAAATAGCATAAACACAACAAATATTATTAAAAAGATTATTAGAGGTGATATAAGAGCTCCTAATACATGCTTAACCATTATGCTCTAGCACCCTATCTCCCATCAAAAGCTCACCTATAATAAGGATCAACATCATCAAAAGTCTCAAAAGCTCTTTCAAAATTTTGAGCTTGTTCCAACATCAAGTAGAATTCCATCTACTACTAACATCTAGACATAAACAAGCTCTTACTTTTAATATGTTCATTTGTAATACACTCTTTAAACTTGGCTAACCTAAAAAAAGATTATTAAACATATTTTACTGCCTTCAAACTCAAGCAACCAAATCATTCATTTTCTTTTATTAGACCCTATGGTGAATGAAATCAAGAAAGGGTGAATTGATTTCTCAAAATCTTTTGCAAATAAAAAATTTAAGAACATAAATTGAGAAATTCAAAGACTAAAGCACTTGGAGTTATAAATTAGTGAAATAAACAAATAAAGTGAGTATCAGGATAGAAAATCAAACACTTTTTTTTTATAAAGTTTTGGCCTTAATGTCTACATCCTCTCCTTTAGCCTCAATTATCAATGAGTTCTACAATTCACTAACTTGAATTTTTACTTTTCAAGAACAAGGTATAACCTTTATAAATCCTTATCTTTTATTTTGGCTAACATAGAACCTCTACTCTCTCTATCTTTCATGGTCAAGATAGCAACCTATCTACGTTTCAGTCGCTAAGGTAGTAACCTCCCCTTTTTACAAGGTTTTGGATGTAAACATAGATGATCTTCAGAAGGTTAGGTGTTTACAAAGTTTTGGCTCTAAGAAGATGATTACAAGAATGTAAATACAAATAATACAAAGAAGATAGGAATAATTAATCTTATACATAATTTGAACCACATGAGAGATAAAATAAATGAAAGATTTAGCTATAGGCTCATTCTCTTCTTAATTTTTTCTCCTAAGAGTTTTATTGAAGCTCACTTATAGCTTGGAAGTAGTGCATGACCGTTAGAAATTAATTGCTAAGCTTTGGACCCATTGGAAGCTTCATAAATGTGATTCCCATTCATTCCAAAGATAGTGTATCGATATAATTACCTTGTATATCAATACATTACATTAAAACATACAAAATATGACTGTTGCAGCCCAATGTATCAATATATGTTAAGATTATATCAATATAATTAAGGGTTTCAAAGTTGTTTAGCTATTGTCAAGCATTATATGGATACATGCAATCAGTGTATCAACTTTTTTATATAAAAAAACAATCTCTTTCTTTTTGTTATAACAAAACTTAAGATAAATTTGCTTATGAACCTCTTTCTTAAACATTTAAATATTTTTAATAAAAGCTCTTCCTTGATAAAAGCATTATTTAAATATTTGAAAATTTCATAAAATGCTTTTGTAAAACTTGACAATAGCAATCAAGGTCATATTTAGCCATAAAATATTAGACACCAATATAATTCATTATATTCAATATAAGCATAAATGAATTTATTCTTCGGATTTACTTTCATAAACATATTCAACTAAGGTAAACAAATTATTTCTAAAGTTTTCCTTATTTTTATTATATCAAAAAGATAGATTGATTCAAAGCTAAGGATACTAAGTCAAGCAATAGCTCATACAAGATATATAAATTTTTAACTAATAGAATAGATGTATACCTATTGTTAAGTGAAAAAAAATAGGCATTGAAGATCATATAGCAGTTCAAATATTATATGTATTCATTTGTAGACATTTAAGCATAAACTAGAACTATGAATAAAGAAAACATACCAATTATTATTAAAATAAATCCCAATTTGTTGTCCATGTCGTTATTGATACCTATTATTAAAATTTTAGTTCATATGCATATTACTCATAATTAATCAATGAACCATATGGAAGATTTGAAAAACATTTTTCAATTAAGACATGGAAATTTTTCATTGGTTGGAAAGTCATTTGCTTATACAAAGAACTGAAAATAAGATGAATTTGAGCAATTTAAATATAAACCATCATGCTAATTTTTTCACTAAAGAATATATCAAGTATTAGTACATAATGTCTCTATATGCAACTTAAGCATGTTGTCATAAAAAGGCATATATCGATTGTGTTCAAAGATGATTTAACTTAATTAAAACATAGGCATTTAAATCTATAAGCTAAGTCAATTTAATTCAATCAATGTGTTTTAACTCATAGACATGTTCAAAAATTCATAAGCAAATATTTTAAGCATACATGATATATAAAGATATTAATTATTAATTATTAACTTATGCATGTTACCAAACTTAATGTTAAAAGATAAGAATTGTGTAGCATAAGTTTAGTGATTACTACAATCTTATCAAGTTTTGTCGATGTGCTCATTTTGACTTTTGAGTTCATGATTCTAAGTGCTAAGCACTTTTTGGATGATTTAGGCTTGAGATAAGGTTGTTTCTTATTTGCTTCTTTTTGTTATGCAAATGTTCATTCTTACAAGAATAGTTTTATCTCCATGATACCTTACATAAGCTTAAAGGAAAATTTTGGCAAAAGATAAAATTAGTAGTGCAAGATATTATAGGCAATATATATAAATTATGTTCAATAAGCATAAATTTTGAAAGAAAAACAAATGATACCAATTATGGATAAATAGAATTTCATTGAGCATGACTAAAATCAATCATTGCTTAAAAACATTTAAAAACCAATTGATAATAGTTACCACAAATAGTACCAACTGTAATTGTTTAAAAAAGATAAGTATTCAATTAAGCACAAAAATAAATTTTATACATGTAAGCATAGAGATATGGGACAACCATCATGATTATGCATTTGATTTTATAAACTCACCAAATTATATCAATAACAGTATGTGATGAGTAAAAATGATGTTAATCATGATTTTAAGTGTTAATAATAAGGTAATCAGTATCGTACGGATGGGCATACTGTTTTTGTTCTGATACTGGTACATATCGATATCCGTATGTTTCACTATACCATTTTGGGTTTATCAGAGTTTGAACATTATTAATTTATATATATATAAAATATTTTTGAATATGAAATAAATGAGATTAAATAAATTTCATATATCAAATATTTATTAATTACATATAATATTCTAAAAAAATTCATCAAATATAAGAAGATCAATATTAGTCAAGTAGTAAGGCTAAAATTTTTTAATGGTCGTTAAATTGATAAATAATTATGCCTAACATTCATCAAATTTACAAGTAATTATGCATAATATTCACCAAATTTAAGATCAATAGCATTTTAACTTTTTTTACAAGTTTATGTTATGTACCGACTAGTACAACTATTTTCGATCGGTATGACTGAAACGAGCAGGTACTTATCGATATGACCAGTGCAGATCGAAACAGAATCAACTATAACCGGTACCGTTATATATCAAAACCGGTACGTATCGATCAGTATGGTTGGTACTGGTATGGTACCGATAACACTGGTTTATAATAGAGCATTTGAAGTAAAAATCTATTAAAATGATACAATATGCATATTTGGGGCCAAAAATAGCTTGAATTGCCCAAATTGAACTATATGTATCAATATACATCAACATTGTATCGATATAATTAGGTTTTTCTAAGTTCGATGAACATTATTTCGATACAACGTTGGATGTATTGATACATTCTTTAAATTTCTTGAAAAACGCTTAAAAGAATGCAATATTTACTTCCAAAACCTATGATTTGAAGTTCTAATGCAAACTTCTGATTTAGGACATTAAAAACTCATATGAGTGATCAAAAGTTTGAATTAAAATAACTTTTAAAACAAAGATTGAAAGATTTTGTATGTTAGTTATGTTATGTGTTCAAGTTCAGGCAATATGCAACCTTAAAGCACTAAACATGAAAATTTTCATTTCCACTACAATAAAAAAGTTCATTATCATTTTCAATGTATACCAAACTTGTTTGAGCAATAAAATATGAACATATAATATGATTAAACATCTTAAGCCTCATAAAGATAAAATTAGCCATAAAGCATTAAAAAGGCTTTAAACACTTATTAAAGCATGTTCACAACATTATCACACAAGAAAGCTTTATATGTTTTCCTAAGGATATGCATGCAACTTAACCATGCAATAAAGCTTGCTAACTACTCAAAATATGATATCATCAATAATTAAACTTTTATACATAAAATCATGCTTCACTAACATCATTTCACAACTTATGCAAATTTATCACAATTAAGTTCTCAATATTCAAATGCATATTCGTATTCAATGATGCATATTGTGTATTTTCTTTAAAATCAAATCAATAGACTATTTTATAAAAATATTTTTTATGAAAGCTATAAAATCAACCAAATACAACACGAATAGGCAACCAATACACGTATCCAAATACAAGACTTAGATGTTACTTATCATCCTTTTTTATATGTTTAGAGCATCCAATCAACTTGCTTTACTCTTCATTGCTACAACACACCTACAAGAGACTTTTACTAGCATTTTAGTACCTAAATTGCTTTGGGTCGCTCTAAGAAGATGATTACAAATTTGTAAAAACAAAGAATACAAAGAAGATAAAAAGAATTAATCATATATACAATTTGAACTACTTAAGAAATAAAATAAATGAAGATTTGGTTATAGACTCATTCGCTTCTTAATTCTTACTCTTGGGACTGTCAATGAAGCTTATTTAGAGCTTAGAAGTGGTATATGGCCTTCAGGAATTAATTGTTAAACATTGTAGCCATTAGAAGCTTCAAAAATTTGATTTTTTGTTCATTCCCACAATAATATATTGATACATTGCATTAAAACATATAGAATATGACCGTTGTAGCCTAATGTATCAATAGATGTTAGGATTATATGGCTATAATTAAAGATTTCAAGGTTATTTAGCTACTGCCAAGCATTATATCTATATATACACTTAATGTATCAAAATTTTTCTTATGAAAATCATTTTTAGAGTGTTTTTATTGACTTTAAAGCTTACAAAACTTAGTCCAAAAATGTTTTATACTAAAGCATACATAAAAACATATTTTTGAACGAGTTAAAAGTTAAAACATTTTAGTATTCTCCAAAGTATTTTTAAATTAATTAAAAAATATTAAGTTGAAAATATTTTATTACTAACTAATTAAATTTAAGTTTTTGTTATATGAAACCGAGATTAATTCAAAACTAATATACCTAACACTTTCAGTCATCTTTGACAATAAGATTAAGTACACGAGCAATGCATCTTAAATGAAGATATTTGCCTTCTACAACTCTATTTTTTGCAGTATTAAATTTCTTCCTTAAATATGAGATGGCAGCATCATTAGAACCAATTGTATTGGTAAAGAACTTAATTAATCCCCTAATCCTACAAACATTTCTCAATTGCCTTTCCAATAGCTTCACTAGAAAAAGGACAAAAGTTCAATATCCTCTTATTTATCTTTCAATCATTGTCTACATAATGAGCTATAAGGCACATATAATTCATTCTTTGTAAGGAGGTCCATGTGCTGATGGTAAAAGATACTCTTATACTGGAATATTTTAAAAATTACCTTACTTTTCATCTATATAAAGTTGGTAAACATTCATAGCAACAGTCTATCTAGAAGGTACATGAAAATTAGGACATGTAAGTGCTATGCAACGTATAAATCCCTTCTCTCCTACAAATATAAAAGGTAACTCATTTATAATAGTCATCTTAGCCACACCTCCTTTAATGACATCCTAATCAAATTCCAAGTACCTAAAAACCCATTTCCTAATTACAAAACTAATTTTGTTTTGGTTGGATCACCACTATGAAAAGAAAATTTGACACAAGTCATGTGATTTTTTAATGCACTTATCTTTTTTTTATTTTGTAATATGAGCATGTAATTAACTTTGATATTACCTTCCTCATCAGAATATTTGGTGAAATGGTCCTATACTTCCAGCTTTGAGTTAAGTCTTTTTCATTTTCCTTTTTCACTTTAAAGCAAAAAACTTTAATTTTTGCTCCACCATGTGTGTCTACTTGAGGGAGATTGGCTACTTATGCATCATTAGCTATAGGATTGGCACCACTCATTTCAATTTTCATTTGACACATTCAAGAAAAAAAATTAGATTACTAATTAGTAATTGCTAAAAAAACAACATGCTTATAGGATTACGTAAAGTAATACAAGCATTAACATCAATATCAACAGAGTGTTGACATGTAATTCTTCATAATAAGAATAAAGGAGATACAAAAAAGAAAAAAGTATAATAAAACCATATTTTCATGTTCTACCCTATACAATAGTACAAGGATAGAACTTAACTAGTTACTATACAAACTATGGTTGACTCAAATATATATATATATATATATATAACAACGGTATCATAAAAGTAATACTTAACTAAGATGTTAATAGTCAGCAAAATATTATTTTTTAACAAAATTTTGTTCTTTAACTCTTTGAATCTTAAACTATATAATGCTTAAATTTTGAATTTACAAATCAACGGTATATTGTTGATGCATTTAAAAAATTATCTTTATTTTACCAAATCATAATCCAATTCTTAATTATTAAATTTGAAATTGTATTCACCTAAACAGAGTCAAATTTTGGCTGCTTGAGATAAAAATTTAGATGGTTCAGATAGCCAAAATAAGAAAAAAGTTTTACCACAATCAACCCCACTTAAACACACTCAATATAAATATCTTACAAGATACAAAATAAGATACTTTGCCTATATCAACACCATGCTTAAAGAATACTTTAATTTAAACATCGGGTTGACTAGATATTCACCTAAACAGAGTCAAAATATGACATGTTTTTCTTAGTTATGCTCGGGTTATTTACCTAAATATTCACCTAAATTTTTGTATTGACATTTAAATATTCACCTAAACTTGATACATTAATCTTTGCTTAATGCATTCGTTAGTTCTTTTCAACTTGTATAGACTCGATTATATCTAATTCTTTGTCTTCCCAAGCAACAACTTCAACCAATATTTACCTGAAAAAAAAATAGCTTCAATCATAGTTGTAAAATGAAGATTATAAATTCTAACTTAAAAAAAGAAAAAGTGAAAACTTACAATGAGTTGATTAGGTGGCTTGCAACTAACAAGGAGATTTGGCCTTTGTAGCAAAGAAATGGAGATCAAGAAAGGCTAAACCAATAAATTAATTCAAAGAAATGGAGATCGAAAAAAGAGATTAAGCAAAACCAAAATGGAAAATCAAGGGTTTAGTTTTATGTTTTAAGGTAGGGATTTAAACCAGAAAGGGTTGTTAAAAGGGTAAGGATCCAGTAGCTATCTGTTCTTTGCATTTTAGCTTTTAGGGTTTTACCCTTTCAAGTTTCAAATTTGATCAATCATCGATAGTTAAGATGCGTCATGGGTAGTCAATTACGAATTGAGGAGTAGCAGAACACTTATTGGATTTGGGTAGCCATTTGGGTTTGGATTAGTAGATTTGCTTATTGGATTATGATGATGGGCTTACTAGGTTATTGGGTTAAAGGTTTTAAGAACATTATTTCTTTAGCTAGAGGTCGGTTTAATTCGTTAATTTGATTAAAAAAATTAAAACTGTAAATTGATTGATTAAACTTATTTAAACGACTACATTAAATCAGTAAATGCAATCGACTAAACCGAACTAGGTCGGTTTCAATCAGTTATTTCGATTACCCAAACATATGCTCACCCTACCATAACCAAGAAACCCAGACAATCAGTTATTTCGATTACCCAAACATATGCTCACCCTACCATAACCAAGAAACCCAGACAAGCCCTGAAGTGTCTAGCCCAACCAAATCAGCCCAGCCCAAATTGTGTAGTCAATCCAAAAAAAGCCCAAACGTTCAAATTTTGGCCCGCGCCAATTTAATCTTTAAACCCCGGTCCAAGTGAACTATTATTATTATTATTATTATGATGTGGATAAGTAGCAAAGTGAATTCATTTAGCATCTATTTTTGAGATACGTATCATTAATTAAAATTCTTTTTTGAAAACGGAGTGCGGTAAAAAAATTTAAAATTAATTATTATTAATAATAATATATACAAATTTAGTTAATAAAATGTAGGTGCTTTAAATTTCAAAAGCATATGGCTATGATAAAACGTTCCCTCTCTCAACAAAATCTTTTTTATGAAATTGATGGATTCTGACAACAATTTAGAACGTAAAATGAAAAATCCAGACTAAATTAAAATTCCATAATATAAAACTATAGATAAGAAAACTTAGAATAATAAAAATAGAAAATAAATCTAAAAGGGAAATTGTATATGTAGATATACACCTGCATATACACATTAATACATACATGTACAGTGTATTTGTATAAAAAATTCAATTAAATATAATAAAATAATATATACATTTATTTTTAAAATAGAAAATTAATGTACTCACTTGCAATACATGAAACAAAGCTTTAGAAAGTAGAGACGAACAACCTAACACGAATTGGTATTGAGCATGAAATATATATATATATATATATATATATATATATATACACATATACAAATATATGTATATGTAGCAAGTGGACCCAAATAGACTTTGGGGCATAGAAGTTACTTTGGTTTTAACTTAGGGAATAAGAAAAAACGAATAAAACAAATAGTGTAGATAAAGACGTAAAGAGCTGTAGTGTAGCATATATTATTGATATAAAACAAAGGTTGATACATATTATTATTATTATTATAAACTTAAAATCTTAGGATCATAAAAATTTTTTCGGCTTTTGGCAACAAGAAGAAAAAAAAAAAAAAAAAAAAAAAAAAACCTCTTTGTGCTTCTTAGACGTTGGGTGAAAATAGGTTTCCGGAACTTGGATTGTATTAAACAAATAGAGTGAAAACTGTGTTGAGAAAATTGTATGGAACGCAATTTGTCAATGATTCAAACAATTCATTTTTTTATTATTAGCCTCATATGATATTAGTGTATCGGTTCATATTGTTTTTATTAATATCGAATCATGACATATGACATATATAGTATGACATTGATAATTATATATTTATATATATATGTATATATATAATCTCCAAAAATATAATAAACATGAGATATAATCGTTTAATTTGCATGACAATATGATTAAGCTAAGATAAACTAAATTAAAGCCGATAAATAGAAAAATGTAGATGAAAAAGTGCCGACAACAGACATTTTTTTTAATTGAGCTACAACAAATCTTTTAGTGTATTAGTTTTTCTTAAATAAAATTATTATTTCACAACTTTGACATATATATTTGCTAAACATTATGAAAAATGCAACTGTAACGATAAAAAAAAATGTGGATAAAAAATTGATAAATTTAAATAAAATGGTAAATTTAATAAACTTAGTTTTCTCCAACGCATTACTAATATTTCTTTTGATTTTTCCCTCCCAACTTTATGTTGATTAAAATACTATGATCATCATTTAATAAAAAGCCTAAGTGAAAAAGACGGAAAATGTGATGCATTATTATGTAACTTAAAATCACGAAAAAATAATGAGCCAACCCACTAAGTTGATACTTTAACATAAAATGCTTACTAACCACACTCTGGCTACGAAAAATTGAACCAAGTATTGTGCCCTAACTTGCCATACATAATAGATCTTTTTCCCTTTTTTTTTATTTGTTTTTCCATTTACTTGAGGTAAAAAGGTATTATATTTACTAAATCTGATAATATTTAACACAATTATATAAATATAGTACACATAAAGTCAAAAACAATACAATACGACACAATATAAATGTATTTTCAGAATCTTTATAATACGAATTATAAAGGTATCAAAATTGATGTCAATATAAAAAATTTAAATATGATTATAATACGATAAAATATACGAATATAATACGAATACATAAATTACCACCTCTAATATTTACAAGAGGAATCCTCAAGGATCTAACTAACCTACTACTAACCAATTGCAGTGAAACTCGTTAACCAACAAGCTTCGTGTCACAGATCTTACAGCACTCGCGGTAACGAGAATACAAGCAACACTGCACCCATGGCGGATTTCTAGCAGCACCCTTAATTTCATTTCCATCAGCACTTATAGCTACTCCAAGCAATTTAATTAGCTTCTGTCTCAATGCATCAGTGGAGGAACCATCGAAAAATTTCTCCTATTTATAGATGAAGAAATACAGCAAAACACAATTATATAATATACGAGAGCCATGAGGAAAGCATAATATACTAGTATACTTTACTTTCACATTACAGATTACTATTTACAGAGACAAATCAGTAAATGCACCACACTTCCAAGCTTAATAAGCAGAGATGTTCAGATGACGAAAACAAAACCAAGTAGGCATTTTACTAAGGATTTTCAGAGGATGCTTCCGAGATGGTCTTTCTCCAGCTGCAATGGCTCCAAATTTATATTTCAGTAAATTCTGAAATTTTTGTTTGATATACTCCATAAAGAAGATTATATCATGCAGGTTTTGGTATTGACATCAGAGACTCAACATGCATCTAGCTGCTATGGGTACTCGTAGAGGATTTTTTTTTTTTTGGGCATCCCACTTTTCTTCTTTATTTATTTCTTTTACGTTTACATTTGAGTACTAGGAGTCAACTATTCAATGAAGACTGTCAATAAAGTTTGCATATATTGAATTCAAGAGTTAATGTAAAATGATTTTCAACCAGAAAATTCTTAAGGTTATCTCACCACAAGATCCAGAAATGTGAAGAGAAATGGTAGAACAATGTCCTTACCCCATCTTCAGCATAAGCATAAGCATGCATTCTGGCAGTTGGATCCTCTAGGGTGAACCTAACCCTATAAATTCCACGAGGAGAGCGGAAATCCTCAACTTGCCATGGAATTGCAGCAACAAAACGTACTACACACCTAAATTTCTTTCTTACCTGTAAGGTTACCAAGCTACAAATAAGCACAACTCCAGTCAAACATTATTTTCTAGTTTAATGCTGCCATTGCCTTCAAGCTAAATATGAACATCCCCCCTCCCTTCTACCCTTCCCGGAAACACCCTGAAAAGGGTAAAACCATCGAGCTCGCTCTTCTCTACCCAAGGTAGTGCTGACCAGAGTTTATTTACAGCCACCAATCATGTGGCATTTTCAACAATCATCTATCTCACTTCCCCTATTATATACCAAGACATCAAGATAAAAGGAGAGAATAGCAACTGAAAGAGACAATTGTAAACAAAAAGAGAAGAAAACCATCCTTTTCATCACAATAAAACAGCAAACTAGAAGCAACCAAAAATATGTACACTACAAAACCCAAAGGTCCAAACCAATTATTGCACCAAAATTTTTTAATTTCAACAGAATTCAAAACAAACTCAACCAAAGACAACCTAATCTTGAAGTGGCTATGTGCAAAGGAAGAAAAGAGGTTGCAGAAGATTCAAAAGGATTTCAAAGGTGCGAAGAGGTATTTTGGGCATTCTTGGATCAACAAGAAAGAGGGGGGAAGTGGGAATCCATTGCTTTCTATAGAATGAGAATTTTGTTCAAAAAGTTGTGAACTGCTTGATATATCCAAATATATAGATTTAGGGTTTGAGAATACAATATAGAATAATGAACATAAATGCCCAAAATATAGAAGCAGAGACGAGGGGTTCAAAAAAAGG
The DNA here is from genome assembly GCA_038382065.1 of Adansonia grandidieri. NCBI lineage: Eukaryota > Viridiplantae > Streptophyta > Magnoliopsida > Malvales > Malvaceae > Adansonia > Adansonia grandidieri. The sequence goes on along the minus strand of JBBYHK010082775.1, from coordinate 10,245 downwards.
AAGAATCTTCAATCGAAAAATAAACCTGTAAACAACCCAAAAAGTGCAACAATGAACAAAATTGTTTTGATCTCCATATAGTTAACAGGCAAATTGGTATGCTCTACTTCTTTAACAAACTAACCATCTCCATGTGGTCAAAAGGTGCTGAAGGATAAAATACCTTTCGATAAGTGAGAACATTCATCAGTGTAGCAAATGGCACATCATCGCAGTTAACCTCTGATGAAGGACATACAAAAATTAAAAGTATATCATCGTTCATTATTTTCAGTAGGCTCCGGGAAAAATGTGATAATTGCATCCAAATATGCCAATAAATGAGAACTTAAAACTAGACCTGGCAATTCTTGTAACTGTGTCACTTTTGTGCATTTTACTGTTATGATCATGCTTAAAGTATTTTATATTCCTATAAAATTTGATACATTAATAATTCATATTATATTTTGACACATTCATATATGTGTGCCTTGTTCGTGTTATTTTTTCGTGTCTTTTAGTTATTTTTCCGTGTTGTGTTCGTGTCGTATCTAATATTGCTAGGTCTGTACTTAAAACGAATTATAGTCACTGACAAGGAACCTGTGATTCTTGAAGGCCATGGAAAGCTCCAGTATGGCATCCGCTCTAGTTTGTGTGATAATCGGTGACCAAAATTGCTGACATGGAAGGATATAGTCAAAGAGTGAGATATTGAATTTCCAAAAAGATCGATCAAAAGGGAATAGATAATCTATTTGTTTGATAAGGTGTTGCATGCAACAAAAAATCACCTCTGGCGCTCAAGTATTAAAATATCATCATTTGGCATATCTTGGATCTTCGAAGATGGTGTCAACACACCATACCATAATCCATCACGCACTTTGCATAATACATGAACAAGTTTCATCCATTGACCAATTTTCAGCAACTGAAGGATATATTTTCTGCAGTCTTCATTAATCATCACCCTTAAGATAGTTCCAACGGTAGGAAATGTACATAGCATATCTCTTGATGATGGCAAGGGTTCCAAATGTAGAGGAAGAGGATCATGCATTTCATCTTCCAGCCTGTGGCACATACTCGTTTATATGAAGAAATCTGTTAGATTACCAAAAAAAAAAAAAAAAAAGCAAGAAGAAACAGCTAGAAATAGTGAGCATCAATATCGTGTTCTAAAACTAAAACCTGTTCATTTAAGCATAAGTTGTTAATGACGTCAACTTTATTAATGATAAGAGTGGAAAAACAGTTGACAGACCAGATTTGGATTTTAAAAAGATACTCTGCCCCAAAGGTGGTAAGGAATGCTTAGGTATTCTGTTCGAAGTAGTCCTTAGTTCTTTTTCTTCTTTTACATCAAAGTAACAAAAATAATAGTAACACACAACAGCTAGTTCATAGACCCAATACCTCATTAAGTATAAATGTAAATGACTATTTCACATTTTAACGATTTGAATAAAAGTTGGAAAAAAATTAGTTGCTAGAAAATCTTCTGCCAAGAATATCAGCAAAATTCTAACTCGTTGAGAAGGTCTAACTTCATGCTATAGAAACTTTTCCATAAAAGAAGTCAAATACATACATGCATATCAGTGCCGCCTTTGAAGAAAAAGTTAGCTTTTTCTGCTATGTAATTTTGGAAATTTAGAAAGTTTCACTTGCACTTTGACAGTAATTTTGGTAATTTGGCAACTCTAATGTTCTAAAAATTACCTGATTACAACATCAGCCTAACAGTCTCCCTAATTAGGTGTGTGGCCCAGCTTGTAAAAGAACTTTTCTCTCTAAAAACTGAAGTTGGGTGTTTGGCAATCTAACCTCTAATGTTTATAGCTTATAAAGAAGATAATCTGGGCTTTCCAGACAAGCTAAAAGTTGAAACTTCTCCAAAGTGACTCTCGAGGGTAGTAACAAGGGGTTTATTAATAATATTTTCAGGCTTCCACTTTACCCTTCATGCTGAATAGAAATATAAAGAAAAGTACCTCATTAATAGGAGTCAATTGTGTTAGGATGTTTCGTGTTGCGCTGGACTGGGTCCAATATTGATGGCTGATTTGTTGTCACAAGAAAACTATAAGGCCTTCCCACCTAACCCTCAGATTTTCCAAGATTATCGTCAACCACAACAATCCATACATCCCAAGGGCCATTGCTCTCAACTCAGCTTCCACATTGTATGTTCCAACTACAATCTACCCTTTGCTTCTCCAAGTTCCGAGATAACCTCTTAAGAAGGTGCAATAACCTGAGGTTAATCTTCTATCAACCTGGATCCTGCATGATTTGCATCTGTCGAGGCTTCAAGAAAGAGCCCTCCTTTCTCAAACAAAATTCTTCTTCTCAAGTACTGCAGAATCCTATAAAATGCTCTGATGTGATTCTCCGGGATTGTGCATGAACTAACTCACAACACTCACAGAGTAAGCTAATATGAGGCCTGCCATGTGATAAATAAATTAGCTTCCCACAAGTCTCTGATAAGAACCTTTATTCACCGTCATAACTTCTGGAGTATCAGAAAGTTTACCATTTGACTCTATAGGTATCTCTAATGACTAAAATCCCAACTTGCCTATATCAAGCAATAAGTCTAACACATACTCTTAATGTGATATAAAAATCACTTGCTGAGAATGAGCTTCTTCAATACCAAGAAAAAAACCTCAGTTTGCCTAGCTCTTTAATCTCAAACTCCTTCACCAATTGTTTCTTCAAGTTCTGCATTCCTTCAAAGTCATCTCTTGTTACTATAATGCCACCCACATAGACCAACAACACTGTCACTCTTAATGCGGAGTGCTTCACAAAAAAAAGGATGAATGCCTTGGCTCTGTTTATATCCCAGACCCATCATAACTGTGGTAAATCTCTGAAACCAAGCTCTGGGGATTATTTTAGTCCATACAAAACCTTTTTTAGCATACATACCACTACTTATTTTTTCCTTACATTTGGGCCAAACCTAGGGGAAATCTCCATATAGATCTCCTCCTCCAGATCTCCATGTAAAAGGGCATCCTTGACATCAAATTGTTGTAACTTCCGACAAAAATTCACAGCTACAAATAGTAAGATTTTCTTTGCATTCATCTTAGCAACAAGAGCAAAAGTCTCCCAATAGTTCATGTCATAGGTTTGAGTATACTCTTTGGCAACTAACCTTGACTTATACCTTTCCAAAGTACCATCTGAGTTGTATTAAGTAGTGAACACCATCTACACCCGACTGGTTTCTTCCCTCTCGACAACCTCACCAAGTGTCCAGTCTTGTTTTTCTCAAGTGCTTCCATCTCAATGTTCATAACATTTGTCTAATTTTCATTTCCTAATGCCTCAGATAATGTTTTTGGGATAGAGACTATATTTAGGCTAGTAAATGGTTATGAGAAAGATTCTTATACAACATGAACAAATATAGTGGATGTTTAGTACAGGTTCTGATTCCTTTTCGAAGATCGATTGAAACATCATAACATTTTGTTCAAATGTCTTAGTGCTGTTATCATTGGGTGCAATAATTATTTTGACACTATCAGAAGCAACGTTGGATGTTTGGACCTACACAGGTTGAGATTTGAGAGATTGGTTCTCTTTTCCTTGAGTAAACCTGTAATTCCCATGTATCCTTGGTCGTGCTCAAAAATATAAATGTATCACTGATTTCCAGCAATATAGAGTTCCATAACTAGGACATCATCATGAAGTCTTGTTCATCCCAAGTGTTAAATTTAGGATCCCCTGTTTTGGATTCCTCTTCCCTTCAAGTACATATAGACCAATTGAGACCACTTGAAAACATTTTTTCTTCATTCAACCTATACACTGCCTGGATATTTTGAAATTCTCCCACTGAGGCAGAATTGTTGTTATCGATCAAAGAAACCTCTGAGGTATTGCTGAATTCGGAGGATGAAAACATGATTTAGACAAGGCAAATAAGGTCGAACTGGGGTTTCCTAGGTTCTAATGATTAAGGCTGAATGAAAAACACGCTGAAAAAACAAAGCAAAAAAAGGTTACAATTCCCAGATAAGAGCCTAAAGTCTAATACCATGACAAAAGTTCAACTGAATAGGTAATCATATCACAATACACTGTTATATTGTAAAGAAACACATTTTAGGGAGCTCCAGTAAATCAAAATAAATACAAATCAAAGTAAATCAAAACTAATCCCTAAAAATTACATATTACAATAACTATAGCTAAGGCAATTTCCTATTTAAGACTCCAAAATCCAAATCATTGGATGACATGGAGTTAGTCTTTAAAATTTCCATAAATATCTACGTGATTCTACATTACAGTAGGTTTTGCATTAAGGATATTACAAGTGATTACGTTATACAAAGATAGATGCCTAACATTTTGCTCTCCCGAATCTTTTACTTTTCTCATCATTTTCTAAATCTCCACAAATTGTTTCTTTCACAACCAGATCTGATTTGCCTTTTCCAAGTATATAACAGAGTTCTATAACCTTAAAGGATTAGTATTTGATACACTAGTAGTGGAAAATTTTTAATTTTTATTATATTTAAGGATAGCATCATCCTGTTAACACTACTTGTAGAGTCTAAAAATTCCACTGGCAGTTTACAAGATGATTTTCCAACCTTAAATGTTAACCTTTACCATGATAAAAAAAAAAAAAAAAAAAATTAACCCTTACACAATTCAGGTAGCTGGAATAGCACCCACAACTTTCTTTCTCAACTAAACCCCCATACTACCCCTAATAAATCTTGCAGAAATGGTCAGACCAATTTAATCCTATTAAACCCATCGAATCTGCCCTAACTACCGACTATTCCATGTATTCTTCACTTTCAGCAAGCCAGATAACCTTAGGCCTAACCTTTTCTACCTTTAATCGACTCCAAAGACAAAACTTATCTCCCATATGTAGATCTCAAGAAAACTAAATTTTTAATACATGGAGAGGATAAGATAACATGTTAAATTAGAATAAGTGGTTCATGTTATTACAACTTAATTTAAGCTTTAATTTTTTTTTCTTCAACGAGAACACTTGTAAACCATAAAAGAACTAACTGAAACTCCAATTACATGCATCTCACAAGTACTTTTACCGAAAATGTAGCCATGCAACCAACTGCCTACTTCATAGTAGTTTAAGCAAACACAGCTCAAAACCAAATTGCAAACCACAGTCTTCTTTTACCATGACAAGATATCACCTAGTCTCAAACTAAAAAGACTCATTATCGTAATGTAACTTAAAGACTCTGAAAAGCAAAGCAGAGCCTTTCCAATCATAAATTGAAATGTAACAAGCCAATGAGCTTCATGCAAAGGGAAAGGAAAAACCACCTTGCAAGAGAAACAACTGATCAAACAACATGCAGATCACAAAGATATAGAACATCGCACACGTCACTAGTTTCCTTATGATCTTTACCTACACTAACTGTCTTCTTTCAATAGGTAATAGCAAACAGTTTACCATTACCACAAAAGTCAATTGCAACTGATTCACTCGATGAAGTCAATAGCATTGGGCCGTAGCTAAACGCTTGTTGATATCAGAATTTACATGGAACCATGTGTCAATTATGCCATGCCAAAATCAATTGGAATGCAAAGTCCCTCAAAATCTAGTTGTTTGCTTTACAAAGATCTAAATAAATAATGAGGAGCAATTAAAAGATACCAACTCACCTGTTATAAATACTAACGGGTGGAGTATCAGTTCCATCCCAAAGAAAGGCCATCCACTCATCATTAGTAGCTTTGCATATATGAAGTACCTTAGTAGGGCCAAATATTAAATATGAAGACGGATCAATAAACCTTGAAATAATCAAAAAGCAGTATTAATGTATGATTACATTGAACATATTTGAACAACATCAGTTAAATATAGCAGAGGAAAATCAACGACATGGTTTAATACCTGGCAAGCTAAATTTATCCTATCCCATTCGTTGATCTCCCTCAATAATACGAAGTTGGTTGGCACTATCAAGCACAAAAAAAAAATAAATAAATAAATAAAATAAATAAAAGAAAGAGTGATGCTTTACATTGGGTGATGGGAATGGCCGGATATTTGGCAACATTATTAGAGGACAGAATCATCAAAAAACGCAGTGCACATGCATAACTTTTAATATATATATAAATGGAACCAAAATCCCAATGTATTCTTTTATTGTAGCAAATCAATATTTTTCAATGTTGAAGCTTGATAGCAAAATTTTAAATAGGAAAAACCCCCCTTAAACAGAAAATAGCAACCAAAATAGTTAAATAACTATGTTAAATAAGAATGGAATCTAGAAAGTAAAAAATAACAATAAGAAATTTCTGAATTTTCTAACTTATGTATACGAATGGAGTAGTAACTTATTCCAACCATACACATTTGTTAAAGCATTAAAATGCAGACTGAAATTAATTGAGAGATTATAACTATTGATACAATTAAAGATAATATATAGATATACGACCAGCAAATGAAAAGCATACCATCAATGACCTTCGAATTTGCTAACCATTTTCTCAAGCCTGCTATTATTTTTTTGTCCTGTTCTCTCGCATGAAATCTTAAAGAAATTTGATAAGGTTGGAAATTGTCACCATCTTCCCCATCATATAAAGCAAACGAAGAAAACCTTTTGTTGAATATAGCATATACATCTCCTTCATGAGTTTTCATCTGCAAAAAGGCAGTTACCTTTTTCAAGCTAAATTTATAAAACACCTTTTGTGGAAAATGAAAAATATCAACCCAGATACAATTTTCACGGACGGACCTTTGTTCATACAGCAAGAAAAACTTCATAAAATGTTAAAAGTCTCACTCCAGCCCTAAGCTAGTAGCTTAAACTTTCAGGATGGTTCTTTGTCATGCAAACAGAGCCACTTAACGACCAAGAGATCAAATCCTTCTTTCCACTATTTGACCATAAATAGAGGTGGCGACATGCAGGTCAAGCTGACTTCAAGTTGTGTCATTTCATATTAAGGTCACAGTTATTATTGATCGTGCAATTTTTTTTTTCCAGTCATTTTTGGTTTGGGTTATTTCATCCATTGGGTCATTCAAGGTTTCAAGTAATTTTGAATTAAATCATGTTAGATTTGAATATTTCATGTTCGGTCATAAAGAGTTTAGATTACTTCATATCTTAAGTTCTATGATGTTGCAAAAATACAACTAAAGGATAAAGCATAAAGGATTATCATTTATATAGTACCAGGTTGCCCTTATATAAAGAATCTTACACTTTACAATAAAAAATCAACTAAAACATGTGCTTTAACAATTAATATTAAAATTAAATTACTTAATAGTAATTATGAGATAAAAATAAATTTATAAGTGTTATGGTTAAAACGAAAAAGAAAATATGCAAATATCTTAATTCACACGAAGTTTAATCTCTGTAATAGTACTTAATTGCCTTTGATTCAATTTTTACAACTATTTCTTAAAATGTAAATACTTTTGGGCCATACATTTCTTCCTAAAATTTTACCTGTAATTCTTTACATTTATACGTAATTATTTTCTTCCTTTTAATCAATGTACTTATATTACAAACTTTGAGATTAAATGTAAAACATTTAATTTTAGTTTACAAACTTGTCATGTGCACCATTTAAATAAATTTGGATCATTTCAAGTACCAGATCAATTCAAGTTTGGACTACCATCAAAGTCGGATCATCATATAACAAGTTACTTTCAATCAAATATATTTGGATATTAGGTCATTTTACTTTTGAGTTATTTCCAAATTGGATTATCTTATCTTAGATCAATTTGATTTCAGATTAAACTATTTTACTCAACTTTGGGCTATACATAGCTTCCATATCGAGCAAGTTGAGTCAAGTTAGGTTAGATTTTCCACCTCTAGCTATAAACTTTCATCATAATGTATGTGATAGGCCCGTGATTTGACCAAATTGGAAATCCAAGGAGCTTGTTCATTTGGAAAGTGCGTAGAGCAGTAAAGTTTTTAGAATTTGTACCTGTAAGACCACTAAACCTAAAAGAATACGCTATTGTATGAGGCAGCACTCTCATAGGCAAGCCCATTGACTCATGAAAGGGGAGGGGATAGCAAGGACTATACATAGACCACCTTATTTACTGCATTTTATTTTTCAAAATTAACGAAACATGCCTTGCTAGGCCACAAATTCAAAAGGCTCTAATATAATCCTAAAAATATGTCAACCTACAAGCTCAGTTTAATAACTATCGACCTACGAATAGGTTTATAATTTTATCTTCAATAACATATACAATGATCATTGTTGTATACAAAACTAAAAGACGAGACCACTTTAGCAAAATGCAAGACAGTAGATTTTATGATACCTATAACATATTTATATGTAGTAGATATATTGCACTAGAGTTTAGTTTATTTCTCAATCAAATTAAAACAGCCAACGCAGTCTATTCTATAAATTGAATTGTCGTGATTTTACATCCTTGCATAATGAAAACTCATTTAGAGGTTAATAAGTATGCATGAACTACAACTCGAAATAACCTTTTCATAATCTAAAGAACCGTATATAAGAAATTCATCAATATATTTACACATTAAGGTCAATATTCACCAAGGATTGGCTCTTTCTACTAACTTCAAACATCAAATCCTATTTAATGGCTAAAGGATACACTTAAAAGAAATTGGAGGCATTCAAGATGGAGTCAGAGAGACATACAAGTTCCTTCTTAACTTTTCAGTCCAACTCACATTTCCTTTCTCATATCTTTCAAATTCTAAACCTTATACAAAGTACACATTAATGAACACTTATTGAACCCTAATCTTCTAGATGAAAAACTTTAGCATAACCCTCTTGTTTTAAGCCAATTTTGTCATCAAATTTCAATTGAATCAAACCTAATCAACTCTAACTATAATCAATAGTATATGTACCAGAAGAATAACCATAGACTTCCTGATGTAGGATAGATGCCTGCCAACTTAGCATGTGTGATGGGCTAGGATTGGAACTTAGGGATTTTAGGTTTCTTGCTATAACAGGAACTGGGATCAGGCTTAAGAATCCATCAGATTTTGAATCAAATAGAGCTTGAAACCGAAAGAATGGTTGCAGGAAATTCTGCAAAGAGGATTAGGGCAGTAATTCGTTAATTGAGGCGTTGCTACAGGATTGATAGAAAATATGGCCAAGAACTAGGGTTGAAAGTCTCAAGAAAGGGGATTCGGTTTCTATTGCAAAGATGAGAATAAACTGTTTTCAAATAGGAGGCTCTCCATGATGCAGGAGCATTAATAATTAAGAGTTTTGTTTCATTTTAAATTCTATTGGAATAAAGTAATTCATTTAGATCTCTGCTTAGGATTTTTTTATTCTAGTTTAATTAGATTATTATTTAGGATAAGAATTTTAGTTTGGGATAAGTTTTATGATTAAAGCTTAATTAGTATTCTACTAGGAATAGTAAATCTAGTAGGAGTAGGAGTTCTAGCCTACATATATGCATCTAAGGAGTTGCTACAAAGTATTCGATTATTATTTTATTATTTTATCTAAAAGGTTTCTTTCTAGAACCTAAATATCTCTACAGTGCTATCTTTGTCGACTATTTTCAATTCTTTTGTGTTTTAGCCATTCCTATCATCTCCACCTTGCATTAATTTGGTGTTAGAGCCATGGCAGGATGTGCAAGGGGCCATGGAAGAGGGAATCAAGAACAGCAAACAAAGTTGATCGAGTTAAGGCGCATGGTGGAGGATTTGTCGCAAGCTGTACAAGCTTTGCAGTGACAGATAGATGTGGGAGCCCGAATGGAGATACCGGAAGGTGACCACAATCCTTTTGACTTGCCAAAAGGTGGTCTTGAAGATGTTTCAGATGAAGGAGAGCCAGATAACCCTTTCCATAATGCTGATCGGTTATTGCATGCTCTCGAGTTAATGGGAAGAGGAGCAAATATCCAAGTGAATGATTTCCGCATGGAGTTACCTGAGGAAGACCACTTGCAATACGGAGCCATTATAGAAACTTATTTTGAAGAAAAAGATCTAGAACTACTAGATCCAATTTATGATGACTATAATGACGATGAAGGGTACATAGATATATACCTTGCACAAGAACAATCCTTGATGATCAGAAGGGTGATGACTACTGCTAGCTAAGATGATAAAGAGGATTTGAAGAATGAAGCTAGCAAGGTCACAAATAAATCTGGCAGTGATGAGAACTTTAAAGAACAACCTGTTGTAA
>JBBYHK010082670.1:0-43733 GCA_038382065.1 Adansonia grandidieri | reverse complement strand
GGGATACTCCAACCCTATTTTAATCAAAGTTTAAATTTTCTCATTGCTCTTAAATGTTTTCCTAACTTTAGGGATACTCCAATCCTACTACTCCAAGGGTATACTTCAACCCCGTTTTTTAAAAAATATAGTAAGAATTTTTTCTTTATTATAAACTATTTTCATAACTCTATTTTAGGGGACATTCTAACCTTATTCCTCTGAAGGGATACTTTAACCTTGCTTTGCCTCAAAAACTTCAAATTTTCTCTTTTCCAAATGCCTCAAACTGTTTTGATGAAAATTATCTTTCTTCTTCAAATTACAACTAAATCCAGACCAGTCTCTAAAATTGTCATTCGGGTTATTCTTTAATAACAAAGGCAATTATGAGATACATTTCAATTGCCCTTCTTTTTTTATGTTCTTTTGTTTGTGATTGCTTGTTTATGATATTATTATATTTCTTATTTTTCAACTCACTAACTTGTTTGCTTTTGTCGTGTTATTATGCATTCATATTTAAAATTCATTTTCTAATGAAATTTATGAGGCGATGTTTCGTGTTGGTGTCTCTCCATTGCCTCATTTTCACCATGCTTCATTTTCATCATCATACAGCCTCTTTTCATGCAATTTTTTGCCATGTTCGTTCCATATTCACATATCCATTTCACATTTAAATGGCCACCTTAATGTGTCTTAGTATGTTTAAATATTTTTCTTGTGTTTTAACGAGGCTCATGAAATAAAAATGGTGTCTTGACAACTCCAACATCAACTCCTTTATATAAACATGTTCATATCATTTCTATGCACCTTTTTTGTCATCTTCTTGCATCTATCTCACCCATTTCCATGTCAAAATTTCATCTTTGCTTGTTTGCATGTTTAATCCTTGTTTATCTTTGTATTTGCTATATTTTGTCCATGATATCTCCATTAAAATGCTTGCTTGTTTCTTACAAACTGATTTTTAGAAAAATCCCTAAGTTAAATTCATGCTACCTCCAATAGATGAAGAATAGCATGGACTTAATGCTTTCATTAAATTGGTTTCCCAATCTTTAGGGTAAATTAACATTTCAAGTCTGGATTTCATGGTGAAATATGTTTATTTTTCAAAAAGAAAAAGAAATCCTCTTTATTATTAAACCTTGATCTTGTGTCTCATGTTCATTTTGGTGACATGGTCAATGGGTTGTTCTATCATCCCAAACTACTCTGAGATTGTGGAATGAATTAGTGGAGCCTGTGTTACTTTCTCTCGCGGACGTTTGGATGTCCTAGGCCCGAGTTTATCTTCGAAAAAACCAGAGTATCAAAAAATCCCATTGTTTTTGCTTTGGCAGCATTATAGTCCAAACTTGAAAAATTATTTTTGAGCCATAAAATATTTCCTTTGATTTTTCTAATATTTTTCCTTTAAAGGGCATTGAATGACCTTTATAATGGTGTTTTATTTGCCATCGGATCATCCTTGATAAGGGAGTTATGATTTTTCGAACCCTTGCTATCCGAAAATCCTAGAACCAACATGCGACATTTTGTTTGGGCCATTTCAGCCCATCAAATGATTTTTACAAAGTTTCCAAATATTTTTCCCAAAAAGTTCACAAAATTCCTTTTCCAGAAAGGTATTCGAATAAGCTTAGAATGATTTTTCAAAATTCATCATGCCCTTTTAATTTTACATGGTACAAGCTGAGATAAACCTAACTTTGAAAATTAATTCTACCTAGAAAGTGATTTTCTACAATTTTTGGAATATTCTTATATTAAACCTTGTTGAGTTACCTTTCCAACAGTTCCTCCTTTACCCTCTGAAGTCTTCGGATATACCCAAAAAAAATCTAGAAATGGAGATGACATGATGTTGCCCCTTGTTTTCAACCTAAATTTTGAATCTCCTTCTATCGAGACATTCGGATGTCTCGAAATGCACCCATTTAGTCTCCCTCACAACACCAAACCCTTTAAACTTAGATCAAGGTTAAAAAACAAAAAGCATAGAATTTCATTTTAAAATTTTTGCTAAATGGATATACTCTAACTCCACTACTAAAAGGGGATACTCCAACCCCATTTTAATCAAAGTTTAAATTTCTCATTGCTCTTAAATGTTTTCCTAACTTTAGGGATACTCCGATCCCACTACTCCAAGGGGATACTTTAACCCCATTTTTTAAAATATATATACTAAGAATTTTTTCTTTATTCCTAACTATTTTCATAACTCTATTTTAGGGGACACTCTAACCTTATTCCTCCGAGGAATACTCTAGCCCTGCTTTGCCTTAAAAACTTAAAATTTTCTCTCTTCTAGATGCCTCAAACTGTTTTGGTGAAAATTGTCTTTCTTCTTCAAATTACAACTGAATCCAGATCGGTCTCTAAAATTGTCATCCGGGTTATTCTTCAATAACAAAGGCAATTATGAGATACATTTCGATTGCCCCTCTTTTTTTATGTTCTTTTGTTTGTGATTGCTTGTTTATGATATTATTATTTTCTTATTTTTCACCTCACTAACTTGTTTGCTTTTTTCATGTTATTATGCATTCATATTTAAAATTCATTTTCTAATAAAATTTATGAGGTGACGTTTCGTGTTGGTATCTCTCCAATGTCTAATATGAAACATCCAATTTTTAAAATCCAATCTGGACATCATTTTCATAAAAAATCCTAATGTTCCTCACATCTTTGAGGCGCATAGGTTATCTAATTTTTCTTAAGAAAAAACCTCGAATTCACATTTTCTGAAACTTCATGCATTAAAGAAGATTATATTTAAATAAAGACCAAATGGAGCCGATTTAATCAAGACCAAAGTGAGATATAGTTAGTAGGTACTGATTTCAGGTGTCATAGGGATGCTAGTCCTTCTTTGCATGTAATCAACTCACGAGCCCAACCAACGAATCTCTAGACTTTGTAGACCTTGAAATCAGTGTTTCAAGTTTTTTAACTCATGATATTGTTTTCAATAGGTATCCAATCTTGCCTAGCCTAAAATGATCGGTGGCGACTCTAAGTTTATGGCCACTTCGTGGTGGCCATCCAGGTCCAGTTGAATGAGCGAATAGTCTGACAGTCTCTATCCCCTTCATATCATTACACCTAATCCAAATCCTAATCAAGGGATAGCTCAAAGGCTTGACCATAACCAACCATCATTTATTTTTAAGTCAAGCACGCTATGCCCTTCAGATCATCCAAAGTTTTAAAGGCCGGGCATGTGGCGACAACATCCTTTTAATCTTCAAATACAATAGCCCAACAGGTGTCAAACTAATGCTAGTAAACACCAAATCTCAAAGGATTGATCTGAAAGGCTTTTGGTAAACATTAATTTCCAAGTTTAGACATAAAGATTTTAAAGGGTTAATTTGAAAAGAATCAATATTTGGGCATTCAACTCAACCTTTTGTTGATATCATGAAATTTTCAAAGGTTAAGCGTAATTTCTATATTAGCATGAAGGGTTTTCATTAGTGACTATCTTTGTTGATTTAAAGGTAATTTCTAGTCCTTTAAGCTTGCCTTATCATATTATTAAAGACTCCAAAAACCATTTAAAAAGATGAAATTTTAAGGAACTTCCTAGAAATAGCCAGACAACTCAAATATCTTTTTTTTCTCAAAATGGACTTTGTTAGGTGCATAACGTAAGCCATGGTTTAGGGTTTAGAAAAGAAAGGATAAATGGACCCAAATCAAGTGTTCAAGGGTAATTGAATTAAGGATCACTTTTCTTCAACAAAACTTGACCCGCGTCTTCCAAGGCAAAACACATCTACATTTCTTCATTTACTTTTGCTTGCTCTATTCTTCATTTAAAGGGACTTGAAATCTGAACTTTCTTAATTTTCCTTTTATACTTTAAAATTTTGAAATTTAAACTCTCTTCATTTTTCACATTGAATATTTGAACTTGGAAATTAAACTTTGAACTTTTTTCATTTCCCACTTTAAATGTTTGGATTTGAAACTAGAACTTTTTTTTTATTTTTCACTTTAAATATTTGAGCTTAAAACTTGTACTTTCTTAAACTTTGATTGATTTTTGACTTTTTCGTGATAACAAGTTTATTCTTCTGGTAACTTTAAGATGAAATTTGCTCTTTTTGATTATGAAGCTTCGCTTCATGTGCCTCTAGTGTAGAAGGTGATCTTTAATTAGAGTTCAAAGAAAAAAATAAATTACAAGGCTCAAAGGGGATTGCAAAAGGAATAATTTTCTATATTTGAGAAGGGATAGAGAAAAAAGGCCACTTTTCATTTCAAACACAGCTATTTGAACTGGCAAAATATTTTGCTAGAAAAAAAGATAATTTCTTTTTGAAATCATTTTAAACACCTCATAACAAGATGTTGCACTTAATAAAGGCTTAAGGTATACCCCTCAATACTATTGGCTTCGTAGCCACCAACGACTAGTTAAGCCTTTTAAAAAAGAAAAGATTGGATTAGCATGGAAAAGCCTTTGAATCTCATATCTTAAGTATCAAAAATTGGTTTGAAAAGGTTTTGTTAAAAAAGATGGCTCATTTTTACTCTTATTTTTCCTGAATCAAGGATTTAGAAGAGTGTCAAAGATTCCATGGCAAGATGTTATCTAAATGAGGGAGATCTCAGAATTACTATCATTATTTTACACATGTCAAACATTATTATCTGAATCTTTTAGGAGCATAACCTATTTGTAAAACTTTCAAGGAATCCATAGAAAAGAGCATTTAAATTTGGAAGGTCTCTACTGGTGAAAGGTCTATAGTTGAATGCTTGGGACAATCATATATTTTAAGGTAAAGGACCTTTTTGTGAGAGTTCAAACTAATAGTGATCACTTACTAAAGAAAATTTTTTCAAAATGTTCTCATTATCTTAGATATTGGAAATCAACAAAATTCATGGTCCATTACAAAATGCATTCTATTTACAAACCAAAATTCATTTCATAATTTACAATTTCCAAAAAAATGTGCAAAGTTCTAATGTCAAGCTAGAAACTACCCTTGATTGGCACACTACCATAAGGCCTATGACCTTTAGACCAATCGTTCTTGGTAGACATCCATCAGCTCATAGAATTTTACTATATTGGCATCCTTGGGGGCTGAATTGTAGGTTAGCTATTAGAATATCAAGAGGTGTATCAAACTCTAAATTTTTAAAATAAAAATTCCATAAGATGCGTGGTTATATCATGTCATCTCAATCATGCTATAAAGACAACCACTATATGACTCTTTACTAAATTCTTTAGCAGAGAAAATGAATGCAAAAGCTCATTGCATAGCAAAGAATCATCCATGTAATTCAAGTTGGAATTTTCAGTAGCCTTTGATCTGCTATCGACCATATTGATATTCCGAATTATCTTCACATTGAATAGCATGCATTGACTGACAAAATCTTTAGACAAAAAGTGTTGCACCCTAATGCTCGGATTATTCCACCATAGGTAGGGAGTTTTCCAGGCTTTGTTGGAATGGTAGAGATTATGTGATTCTGTTAAGGTCATTGAACAATGCAAGGCTGAGGTCAATGATAGTGTCCAAATAGATTTCCTTGTTTTCTTAGATTTGTATGGTCCTAGTTTCAATCGGTTTTGACTTGTTGGTGATTAATAATAGGATGGCTTTCTCATCTCACATATGCTACATATTACCCTTTTAGTCAGCATGAATGTGTATTATAGGACTGGCTTTTCAAAGATTGAGTACTGTAAAGTAATTGCCTTTCAGTTTATATCCCTCCAGATCCTTGGCAAAAGTGTTGGTATGATAAAGATTGAGTATTTTGAGGTAGCTACCTTTCAACTAATACTCCTTGGATCCCTGGTAAAAATGTTGGTATAATAAAGATTGAGTATTTGAGATAATTGCATTTCAACTTGTACTCCCTGGATCCTTGGTAGAAATGTTGGTATAATACGGGGCTATTTGTAATAATAATAATAATTTTTTTGTGTCATAGTTTTACTTTTGCGTGGACCTTTCCTTTTTCCTAAACTCGAAGACCATTCATTTTTTGCAACTATTTTTGCATCGACCCTTGTGAAGGGGCACCAATATTAATGTGGAAGGCTATTGTCCACTAACTATATATCTTAAATGTTAACGTTTGTCTTTAAGCATGTACTTCCCTGGATCCCTGGCAGAAGTATAAATAATACTTACTGGGTGCAGATAGACTTTTTTGTTTTGAGTAACTTCATCAAACTTTCAAATCTTCACCCTTAAAAAATGAAAAAAAAAACTTAAATCAATATGAGTGAACACATATATCTTGTTAACATTTGTGTTTATTTTTTATCCATGTATGTCTGTAAATAAATGGAAAAATTAACATATGAATTAATGAACAAATGAATGAATAAATGAATGAATAACCCAATATCTGATGAAACGAATTGAATGCCAAGCAATGAACTAAATATCAAGCATGGAGATTATTACAGAGGCAAGAATTTATGGGATGTGAGTCATGATTCTACATGTCATTTCATCAAACAAAGCCATTAATTTATTTGCTCATAGTTGGTGTACATTTACAAGATTCAAAGAATAAGAAACAAAAAGACCACTCCTGTAAACACTTTATTTTTCTAATATTGGTGCTTTTAGGGAGTTTTGCAAGTACAAGTTATTCTTTTTAATCCTATATTTACAAAACCCTTCATGATCATTTCATTTGTATGCCCTCTATTTACCAAGCCCTATACATAGAAAGCCTATATTTACAAGTCCTAATAGCCAAAAGGTTATCTCCATGATCATTTTATTGCCCCAAATGTTCAATGCCTCTAATAACAAGGCAGGAGTTTAATAGCAACATTCATCCTTGGTTTAAACCAGATTATGCTGGCATCAAGTAGCTTTCAAACTTTCTTTTTTAGGGTAAATCACACTTCTATTGAATGTCTTTGTATTCCCACATGGTATTCGCAATGTTCATTAATGTTATACCATTTAGGATAAGGAGGTTGATATGGAAGAATGTATTCGGGAACAACAAACTGATGTTGAAGCATTATAGAGTACAGTTCCTTATAGGTTAATGGGATTGAACCAAATTAACTATTCTTTCATGATCATTTCTTGGCATGGTCATCAAAGTTGGCTGCCTAGAACTGTAGAGATTTATAAGGTTGAGAGGTAGACTAATACGTATAGGTGCAGAATTAGGTGGATTTATTTCAATTATCTGCACAGACCAAGGATTGGGATTTTGATATGATAGTTCACTAAGTCTAGGCTTTGAGTCTAGGAATGCTAAGGGTTGGGTTAAAGGTAACGGTAATCCTTGGGGATCACTTAGAAGATCTTTAACAATTTTTGTCAATCCAAATAATTACTCTTTTATCTCTCGGATCTCCTGTCCCATCCTCTAGCTGCCCCTTCTAGAGCATTTACTTAGGCTTCCAATTGATCTCCTAAATTTTGACCTTTTGAATTCATGAAATATGAGAGTGTTCCTAAGCAAGGCTCTTTTTTTAGACCCTTGATCATTTCTATCAATTTTCCAACATGTTTTTCTGGTCCTTAGACTTCATGACCAAATTCCTCTTGAATGGACTCTAACATGTTGATTCTTGCCCTAATATTACCATCCATGTCGTGATGCTTAGAAATACAATAAATGGAATTGTTTTAGTATATTGTAAAAATTATAAAAGCATGAGCATATAAAGGTATGAACTTTGAAAATGTATAAAGAAAAGCATGAATAAATTTATGAGCCCTTATGGGATAGGAATATCAAGCTAAAAAATCTTTCATAGTATAATAAATAATGTGAAGAACAAATAAAAATAAAACAGATAATAGCAACACAACATATACATATTAATATCAAGAAAATCAAACTATAAGACCAAAAGGTTAAAAGTGTTCCCCTATATGTACCTAATTTGGTAATTTTTAGGATCGGATATGACTTCAACTAGGTAAGGCCCTTACAATTCATTGCATGAAGTTTGAGTTAAACATCTAAATAGGTTCTCGAATTTTTCCCCAAGTTCAGAAAGAACTAATGAGGTACCTTAACCCTTACCCATCGCGAGTTTATGTTGGAAAGGGTTTAATTCGAGTGGGAGTATCTTTCATGCCCTTAACAAGGCTAACACCTTAGGCAGGCATAGGAATTTACACCTAGTAGGCTTTTTACTAGCCTAGACAGAGGCTAACACCTTAAAAGGCAAAGCTACTTTGTGCATTCCTAAAATATTAGGTACATATACCCCCTTCATATTCGTGGATGAGAATCTAATGCATATGAATGTGCACAGTGTGTGTGGGGGAACAACTTACCTTTTATGACTTGACATTTTCAAAAATAATAAAATCCCTTTCCTAGATTCCCCCAAAAATAAAAGTGTAAAGAAAACAAAAGGGTTATTGAAAAATATGAACAACATGTAGCAAGATTTCTATATAAATCAAGAATGTAATAAAAATTTTGTTATAAAAATACTGGGAATTATAGTTAAATACTAATTGAAACTAAATTAATCAAAATTATTTAACACTTGATCAATTTTATGCTTGACTCTTTAACTGTCCCTAGTGGAGTCGCCAAGCTGTCGGAACATGGACTGGATACAAATCCTGACTTGCCTGACTTAAAAATGGTGAATGTACCTCTTGTTTCTATATATATATATATATATTATTTTCTTTTATTTGTGGCCATATCATTATTACTTTTCAAAGCATTCTTTTTGTGTGCCTAAGGACATAGTTGTCGAGATGAATCACTCACTTGACTTAACTCTAAACAATTGTTACTAAACGACCCTTTATTTTGTAGTCGCCACCAATCTTATTTTGGCCAGGTGAGAATAGACACCTGCTGAGTTTACATTTCAAGGGTTACGAAACCCATAAAAACATTTAGGATTTGCACTCATACCAGAGATCATTTGAAAGGGTTCGGGAGTCAGTTACAATAATAAGTAAGGATCGACCTTCTCGTGACGCCCGATAATCGGTATTGTGTTAATCCCATGTTAGCTTAAATTTTGATTTTATTTGGTTTCAATACTTAATATTTAATTATAACTCCCATGAATAATATTTTATTAAATAAATTTATCATTTCGAGAAAAGTCAAGTTTTATTATTTTAGAAAATCTCAAAATCTTTCGTACCCTCCTAAAGAACCAAGAAGACATGAATTCTCAATTGTAACTCGTTGGAAAGCCTGTGGAATATGAAAGGTTTTATTTTCTCAAAATTGAAAAATCTTGACGTTTTATTTGAGAAGGATGTCTCGTTATTAAAATAATCCGTATAACCCCCATATATTCTAGTGGGAATTCTACGTATTAATTTAATTAGGAGACATTGCCTTTATTAGGAAAGAAACTGATTTTATTAAAAACATGAGCCTCAAGACCCAAAATTGGTTCGATATGGCAAACCTATTCCTAATATATACCTTCGACATGATAGTATCACAGTATTCACATAGGACTTGGTTCTAATGCAAATTTATGACAATACCTTGGGTATACCTTCAACATGAAAGTATCCCGATGACCCCTAAAGGACCGAAAAATGCTTGAAAAGGGTAAACCTATCCTAAATATACACCTTCGACATAAAAGCATCATGATGCTTATCTAAGACTTGACTTTAGGTAAAATTATGAAATTACCTGTAGGGTATACCTTCAATGTGAAAGTATCCTAGTACCCCAATAGACATGAAAATGACAATGAACTAATGAATCTATCCTAAATATGCACCTTTATCGTAAAAGCATCTCAGTGAGGAAAATTACCAAAATTCCTCTAGGGTATACCTTTTATGTGAAAGTATTCCAGTAGGCCTAATGGACTTTAAAATGAACTTAAAAGGCTAAATTAATCCTAAAAATTCACCTTTGGCATAAAAGCATCTCGGTAGAGAAAATTACCAAAATGCCTCTAAGGTATACCTTCAATGTGAAAGTATCCTGATAACCCTAATGGACCTTAAAATGATCTTGGAAGGCTAAACTAATCCTAAATATTCACCTTTGGCATAAAAGCATCCCAACGAGAAAAACTACCAAAAATGCACCTAAGATATACCTTTGACATGAAAGTATCCTGGTAACCCTAATAAACCTTAAAATGATCTTGGAAGGCTAAACTAATCCTAAATATTCACCTTTGGCATAAACCATCCCGATAAGGAAAATTACAAAAATGGCCCTAGGGTATACCTTCGACATGAAAGTATCCTAGTAACCTAAATAGACCTTCAAATTATCTTGGAAGGCTAAACTAATCGCAAATATTCACCTTTAGCATAAAAGCATCCTAATGAGAAAAATTACCAAAATGGCCCTAGGGTATATCTTTGATGTGAAACTATCTCGATAACCCTAATGGACATTAAAATAATCTTAGAAGGTTAAACTAATCCTAAATTGTCAACGTTCTATGTGTTCGGCTTTTACGAACTTCGGACGACCCGAAGGGCCAAAGCGCACTTAACTTAAAAAAATTTTGATGTTTGACATGAAGAAGTAAAAGACCATCGGACGAATCACTCAGCCAACTAGTCTTGGATGGCCACCACGAAGTAGCCATAAACTTGGAGTCACCACCAATCATTTTAAATTAGCCATGACCAGATGCCTATTGAAAATAGTACTAGAAACTTGTTGTTTTAGGGGTTACATGTGGGGAAGGATTAGCACCCCCACGATACCCGAAAATTGATACCATCTAACTATATCTTACTTAAATCTCAGTTTCTTTGGTTCCATTTTATCATTATTTAAATATAATTCCCTTTAATGCATGAAATTTTGTAAAGATCCAAGTTCGTGTTTTAATGAAAATTTTATCACCTATGTGCCTCGGAGAGGTGAGAAACATAGGGATTTTTAATGAAAATGATCTTTGGATGGGTTTAAAAAATTCAAATATTTCATGTCTAGCACTGGAGAGATACCGACATGAGATATCATTTTGTGATTTTGAAAATGATTTTTAAAGCATGAATGCTCGAAGCCCCTACAAAAGGAAACATATTAGTAAGATAGGAAAGAAAATAATAAATCCATAAAAAAAACACACAAAATACATAAACAAGAGGGATGATCGAGATATATCTCATAGTTGTCTTAGATTATTGATGAATAACTGAGACGACAATTTGAGACTTAGTAGGATTTAGTAGGAATTTGACGAAAAAAAGGTTTTAATAACTCAAAGGGAGAAAAGCTTGGATTTTAGAAGGAAAATGAAGAGTAGGGTTAGACTATCCTCTCAGAAGAGTAGGGTTAGAGTATCCCCAAAAAATGGAAGTTTGATATTGGATTTGAAGTAAAAAGTGGGTAGGGTTAAAGTATCCCCTCATAGTAGTAGGGGTGGAATATCCTTGAAAATGGAAATTTAACACCATTTTGAGGTAAAAGTGGGGTTGGAGTATCCTGAAAATGAAAATTTGATGTCATTTTGAGGTAAAACCAGGGATGGAGTATCTGCGAAAATGGAAATTTTCTATGTCATTAGAAAGGGTCATTTTTTTTTGGATAGGGGGATCTTTGAAAATTGGGAGGCAAAGGTTTGGCTAAAATGTTCCTCTTTTGTTTAGCATCCGAGTCTAAGGGGCGTTTATGTAATCGGAATGAGCTGAGTAGATCATGAGGCCTTCGAGCACCTCAATAATAGCGTTTCAAAAATTGGGTTAGAAATAGAAGATAGCGTTGCATCATTTCTCTTTCTAAATTTATTTTGTCCGGAGGTCCCAGATGGTAAACGAGGTACCATTGGAAAGATAACTCGATAAGGATTAATGTAAAAATATTCAAAAAATCTGAGGAAATCACTTTCTAGGCGGAATTAATTTTTGAATTTCAACTTGACTCAATATTGGCAGCATGTATAGGGTAAAGGTATGATGGATTTTGAAAAATCATTTCGGATTCATCCAGAATTGTTAAAATGTGAATAATACCATTTTGAAAAGAGAATTTCATGAACTCTATGGAAAAGTATTCAAGGGATTCAAAAATATTGTTTATTAGGCTGAAACAGTCGAATAGTAAACATGCTTGCTAGATCTAGGGGTTCTGGACAGTGAAGATTCAAAAAATCGTAACTACTTCATCTAAGATAATCTAAATATAAAAGAGATATTGTTGGAAAGGTAATTCGAAACCCTTAAAGGGAAAAATACCAATACATTCTAGATAAATCATTTTTTATTTTTAAATAATTTTTTAAAACTAGAACACTATGCTGCCAAAACAAAATAGGGAAGGTGTTTGGTATTTTTGGGTTTTCATTGGGTTGAGCTCAGGCCATAAACATTCGAACATCCATAACCAAGATGAGGGGTTGAAATAGGCATCACGAGTTCATTCCATAATCCCAAAGTAGTTTAGGGCGATGGAACTACCAGTTAACCATGCCATCATGAGGGTGTTTGGCTAAGGACCAAGGATTCACATTTTTCAACTAAAAGACTTCATTTCATTTTTTGAAAACTAGTATTCTTATACTCATTCTTCCATGAATCCAGAACTGAATACTTGCTTTGCCCCTAAGGTTGGAAAGCGAACTTCATAAAAATCTTAAGCTCATGTTATTCTCCATGTGTGGGAGATGGCATATGCTTAACTCGAGGATTTTTTTTTTGAAATCAGGTTGTCCAGCATTCAAACAAGCATTTCAACATAAACAAAGTTCCAGAAACATAATATGCATAAGCAAAGATGACAATTTTCATAAAAAAGATAAAATGAATGCATGGATATGATAGATAGATGCATGAACATACTTAGGATGAACATGTTTAAAAAAGACTTTTCTAAAAAAGGCATTTTTATTCCGTGGAACCTATCAAGCTGCTAGGAAATGTATGGGCATATTTATGACATGTTAAGATGCATGCTTTAAACATGAGATGAAGATGTGAATGTGGAAGAAACATGGCAAGGTTACATGGACAGAGGTTGTTATGGTGATGAAAATGCAAAGGAGCATGCTTAATTAACCAAATAGCATGAAGGCACCAAGAAGAACATCAAGATCCTAAACTACCATAACCAAAGCCATAAAAAATGCATGGGAGTCCTAAGATGGCCATAAAAGCATAAAAAGAGTTTAGTAAGATGATGTTAATGACAAAACAAAAACTACAAAGATTAAGTAGAGGGAATATACCAAAAAAAAATTTGAACTTCCCTTTGTCTTGAAGTAGTGGCTGTAGGCTTAATTTTTTTCTTCTTCTTGCTATTATTTAGTAAGAAAATGATGAAAATAGGTTGCTTTTTGGTGGTATGGTTGATGGGGAGGCTTTTTAAGGATCAAAATGTGTGGAAAATTAAGTTTTTGAAAGTTTTTCAGTGATGGTTTGTGGTAGCTATAGGAATAGAGTATGAAAGTTAATGAAACAGTGTTTTTGAAAGTGTTTTTAGAGTTAGGAATGGCTAGAGAAATTGTGGGGATAGGTAAAGAGTTTTTGGGATTGCTGAAGAGTTTTTTTAATAGCTAGGGCTCTTTTTTTTTTGAGCTAGCTGGTTCTCTTTATCTTTTTGCTCTTTGCAACCATTCTTTGTATGGTTCTTTTATCATTTTTAGTGGCATGATCCGAGTATTGCTGATTTTTGATATACTAGAGGATGTCATGATACCAGGGTAAACCATTTTTTTCTTCCTCGATAGTCTGGCAATATACCAATGTTGAATGAATACTCATCTAAATAGGGTAATGTTGGACTCCTGATTGACCTTCAACATGGATGATAAGGTGGTGAAGGCATCAGCAATTTGATTCTCTTCCCAAGGTAAATATCGAAAGCTAACATCATCAAATTCTTTTCTCAGTTCTGAGATTAAACTTTTATAATGAGTTAGTTTAGTGTCACGTGCCTGCCATTCCCCTTTCAATTGGTAAATGACAAGGGTTGAGTCTTCAAACACTCGTAAGGTTTGGATGCCCCTTTTGATGGCAACTTAGAGTCCCATGATGTAAGCCTCATATTCAGCTATATTTTTAGTGCAGTCAAAGCTCAATCTCGCGATGAAAGGATAATGGCTTCTCTTATGTGAGATTAAAATTTTCCCAATTTTATGCCCCAATGCATTTAAAGCACAATTGAAAAACATTTTCCAAGGCAAATCGCTATCGGTTGCATCTTTCACCTGGGATATGCACATTAGGTCTTCATCAGGGAATTAGAAGTCCAAAGGTTGACAATCATCTGTTGCTCGACTAGCCAAGAAATCTGCAATTACACTACCCTTGATTGCCCTTTGATTCACATATACAATATCGTATTCAAAAAGCAGGACTTGCCACTTAACAAATCTCCTTGATAATGTAGGGCCTTCACATAAGTATTTGACCGAATCTAGTTTGGCGATCAACCACGTGGTGTGGTATAACATATATTGTCTTAACCTCTAGACCAAAGCGCAACATAGTTTTTCTACTATCGAGTAGTTATTTTTACATTTTGTGAACTTCTTGCTTAAATAGTAGATAGCCTATTCTTTCTTTCTTGAATCATCTTGCTGGCCTAATACACAACCCATCGAACTATCAAAAACTGATAGATATAAAATTAGATGTCTACCTGGAATTGAAGGCACAAGCACTAGAAGGCTTGAAGGGTATTGCTTTACTTTATCGAAAGCCTCTTGACATTCTTCATTCCATTTTTTGAGATTTTGTTTATGAAATAGCCAAAAGATCAGGTCATATTTGTTGGTCAATTGAGATATAAATCAGGCTATATAGTTCAATCTTCCCAAAAAACCTTTTACCACTTTAGAGGTTTGAAGCTGTGGAAGGCTTTAAATAGCCCTAACCTTGTCGGGGGTCCACTTCTATTCCTTTTTCACTCACAATGAAGCCTAATAACTTACCGAATGAGACACCAAATGTGCATTTGGCAGAGTTTAATTTATGCTAATATTTACGAAGGTGTTTGAAGAGCTTTCACAAGTTAGCTACATGTTCATTCTCTCTAGTGACTTGGCGATCGTGTTGTCCACATAAATTTTGATCTCTTTATCCATAAGGTCATGAAACAATGTAACCATTGCCCTTTGATAAGTTGCCGCAGCATTTTTAAGCCCGAAAGGCATTACTTTATAGCAAAAGTTCCCTATATGGTCATGAAGGTGGTTTTTTCCATGTCTTCAGTCAACATTTTGATTTGGTTGTATCCTAAAACTTCATCCATGAAAGTAAAAATGCATTTTTGGTAGTGTTGTCCATTAGGGTATCGATATGGGGCAAAAAAAGTTGTCTTTTGGACTAGCTTGGTTCAAGTCCTTATAATCCACACATATTCGCACCTTACCATCCTTCTTAGTGACTGGGACTATCTTGGCCACCCACTCAAGGTATTTGGAAACTTCAAGAAATCATTTCAAATTATTTCTTGACTTCTTCTTTGATCTTTAGCAGCATCTCAGGTTTTATCTTTCTAAGCTTTCATTGTACAGGTTTACACCCAGGTTTGAGAGAAAGTTTATAGACTATGATCTCGATATTTAACCCAGGCATATCCTGGTAAGACCAGGCAAACACATCTCGAAACTTTTGAAAAAGGCTTATCAGTTGGTTTTGGGTTGATAGTTTTCCAGAGGTTCTAATTTTGACTTCCTTTTAGTCTTTTTTTGTCCCAAGGTTTATGGTTTCGGTGGGTTCTTTTATGGTAAAATCTATTTTTTTTCTTGTTCAATTAGTCTAAGCAGATCTGGGGGTACAGGGTCCTCCTTAGAATCTTTTTCGTACTTAACCCCACCAGCACAGATTGCTTACTCAAAGTTGATTTCCTGAGTCTCAATGCGGATATTCATGTCATCTTCATCCGAATACCTGAAAATATGAAAAAGAACAATATAGGCAAAAAGATATGCAGTGGGAGGTGAAAATGGACACAATGAATGAAATGCATAATGCTTTATCATTTTCATTAATAATACTCAATAAAAGGTGCCCCTACAAAGGATCCCACAATGCTCCTGGGCAAAAGCATATGGGTTTGGTTTATGGCATTGCTTTGAAAGAGTTTTAAACAATACAGGGATTCTATCTTAGTCCAAACACTTAGAATAAACTCTGAAGGGCATAAGTCGGTCTCTCCACCTATTGTTGATGGCTCTTCAATTGCATTGATAGAGAAATCCTAAAAGGTTTTCCTTAACACAAGCATGATGTTCATCAAGCTATTGTTAACATATCTGCCTGAGTGAAAGTTTTTATGCAATGGCGAAAATGCCATAGGTTCATGGCCCATATCTTGTCCCAATAGACGTGTTATTATTTTCTCTCAATTTTTTTGGGCCTGCTTCTTTGTCTACTGTGCATTGGGTTTGAACCCTACTCCTCTCTTGTTAGTCTGATGGGTCACCTTTAGAGCTTTAGTAGCTCCTTGGAGGCATCTTCTAAGCCCTTTTTCGGCTTGAGCACCTTTGTTGACTATTAGTTTTAAGCCTATTTGCATGCTTCATGATAGATGAGGCTTAATCATGGGCAATCCCTTCTTAACATAGGTGGCATTCATGAACTTAAATGATTAAAAAAGGGTTTTGGAATGCCTTCATCAGGTTTAACATATGAGGTATCGATCAAGGTAGCAGCAATGATATCTTTTTCTCCACTAATATTGACAACTTTGTTTCCAATTATAAACTTTAATTTTTGGTGTAAAGACGATGGAACCACTCCCGCAGAATGGATCCACAGCCTTTCCAAAAAGTAATTATATGATGGAGCAATGTCCATCATATGAAAGTCAACCTCATAAGTACATAGGCCTATTTGGAATGGGCTAGTGATGTTCCCTACAATGCTTTTGCAGGTTTCATCAAACGTTCGCATGATTATGTGACTGTTTCAAAAGTGAGACGCATTAATAGGGAGCTTATTCAAGCATGACGTTGGCATTACATTCAAAGCTGACCCGATATCAATGAGCACCTTGGGTAATGTGATGTGAAAGGCGTTATGATTTCCTCTTCCTCCTTGTGGAATCTCATCATCACTAAAGGATATATAATTGTTAGCCATGATATTGTTCACTAAATGATCTAGCTGGCCTATAAAAATATTAGAGAGACATAGGCCTCGTTTAAAACTTTTAAGAGTGCATTTCTATGAGCTTTGGAGTTCAATAAAAGTGACAGCACAGATATTTTCCCAGGTTGTTTATTTAGCTTATCCACGATACTGCATTCACTGTGTTTGATGAACTTAAAAAGCTCTATTGCTTCTTTCTCACTTATCGATTCCTTGGTAACTTTTAAATCTGACCCTTTAGTTGTAAACTTAAGTGTTTGAAGATTCTGGCTAGTATCTTCTTGCTGAGCTACATCTCTTAAGGCTGGTGGTGCATAACGCCTACTACTTCGAGTCAAGTGGCTTACCCCTAAAAGATCAATATTTGAGGGTAGTTGACTAGATTCCTTGATAATTAATGTTTTACTTTCATAGTTCCAGAGAACAGCCTTGTTGTCTTCGTAAAGGAATAGAGATGGTACTTGAATGACCATCCTTGGTGCAGATGTGGCAGGAGTGACTTAAGGACATAGTCAATTATCATACAAGATCAGTGGTCTTTTGATGCCATAAAAGGGATTATCACTATCCCCTTCTATGGCATTGACAGATGGTTGATTAGTCCAAGTCTACTTCTTATCATAAAATTTGATACTACCTTCCTTCATCATTCTTTGGACCATGGCACGAAACTCTTTACACATCTAAAGGGTATGACCATATAGTGTATGAAAATTGCAAAAGTTGCCAACTCCTTCCTCTTTCTTCTTGACCCCATTAACTAACTTGGCATTTACTAGAATTTGCCAAACTATGCTTATTGGCATTCTGAGCTCTTCCACATTTTTCATGATCTCGAAATCTTGCTTAGCAATGAACCTTTTTAGGTTTGCGTCTGCACGGGTTTGAGATGAATTGGCTCATTTGTCGAACCTCGGCTATTGTGTTATTTTGACTTTTCCTTTTTTGCCCTTACTAGATTTTTTTTTCAAAGCCTCATCCATAATCCCATAAAGTATGACTACGTCTGTAAAGCTTTTAGGGGTTCTTTTTGCCACTTCTTTATAGTATAGTGATTTTAGTGTGCCAATGAACCAGACGATCATTTCCTTCTCTATCAATAGTGGTTGAATTTGGGTAGCCTTTTCCATCCACCTAGAAGCATAATGCCAAAAGCTTTTATTTGGCCGCTTCTCTAAACTCATAAAAGAAAGGCAAGTCGGGAAGCCACCATTATTTGCTTTCTCCTCTCCAATGATGTTAACGAATGGATAAATCGATTCATGACATTTCTCGTAGAATTCTATCTCAGATCAGTCCATCATTCCTTGGACCATTTTTAGGAATGACACGCATTACTATAAATCATGCTCTTGAGCATAGTAGTAGCAAACTCTATGGTTTCCTCTTTTGGCCTCACTATCCCAACCTACCTGAATGCTTGCCACACTCCACTCATTAGCGTCTTAACGTCTTTGACATCTTTTTTGATCCAATAGCTGTTCCTATCAATCATGGCATTTACCCTCGGTTTACCTTGATGAGGGAGGGGGTTGGCCCCAATATTTGGTCCATGCGCTTGCTCTATTTTGATTACGCCTCTTTGCAGTAGGCCCTACACCTTTCTCTTAAATGAGGTGCAGTGCTCATTTGAGTGTCCCTGTGCTCCAACATGGTATTCACAGTAAGCATTCTCATCATACCAGCTAGGGTATGGTGGAGATTTTGGGTCTAAAAACACTAGGGTGACCAATCGATCGGCTAATAAGTGATTGTAGATCTTTTTATATGAGTATTGTAAAGGGTCAAAATGTTCCCTTTCTTAAGGTACGTGATGATTACTTGGGGCTCTGGCATTATTTGTGTTGTGAGGTTGCATGCTCGGAGGAGTGTTTTGAACAGGATTTGGCATGAAGGTGGCTGTTGGAGTAATCCCAGTAGAATGAACTATTGGTGTCATTTGGTAAGGGCCAAAACTCGGATACAACATATTTAGGGCATATACCCCATAAGCTGAGCATGGATTTTGAGGGAACTTTGTGATGCTATGATTAACAATGCTTACTTCTTTTTCCTTTCCTTTACTTGTTGGTTTCTTAATTGACCCGGATGATTCTCCCATAGATATTTTTCCATTTTTGATGACATTATTAATCATCTCCCCTGATTAGTAAAATATTTCATGGTGTTTCCCACCAACTTCTCATAGTAAGGAGCTTTCAAAATGTTGACAAACATAACTTCATTTCTTTTTCAGTTAATGGAGGCTAAACTTGAGCTGCCTCCTCTCTCCATCTTTAGGCGTATTGCCTAAAACTCTCAAAGGCTTTCTTTTCCATGTTCATCAGGGAGAAACGATTTAGGGCCCAATCAGATATGTGCTTATATTGGTCTAGGAATGTATGAGCCAGATCTGTCCATGTTTGAATTCTTATAGGGTCTAACCTTTTATATTATCGGAGAACTACCCCAGTTAAACTATCCTAGAAGCAGTGGATTAGCAATTTTTCATTTTCCTCATACCCGGTCATCTTACGACAATACATTCAAATGTAGGCAGTGGGATCTGTGGTCCTATTATATTTTTAAACTCTGGCACCTTGAATTTATGCAGAATGATGAGACTAAAGACCAGTCCTAGAGCCTTCATGTCTAAATTCCAAATTTATCACTTCTCTCAATAGCTTGAAGATGTTTCTCTAGAGATTAGTATTTGTTTAAGTTTTCATCATTTTTTGAAGACCTTTTTGCCCTTTCTTATTCTGCCTTTTATCAAGATCTAGTACTATAGGTATAGTGGGCGAAGAGCCTAGATAAATGAATGGTTGAATCGATGAAATTCTCACTGCTGGGGGATGCTGTTCATGCACATTAGTAGCCTTAGTATCGCCATTCAAATTACTTTTAGGGTTGGTTGATCTTTTACCGGCGCCAATGGTGCTCGTTTATCCTTTATCCTTTAAAGCTTTAGATAATAGTTCTGTCAATTCAGCCATTTGAGATTGAAGTTCTTCATTTCTACGAGCTGATTGTTCATGAGATTCTCTGTACATGAGTTCTAGTTGCTCAATATGGGGCTGATGATCGTTCTCCATGGCTTTACAGTGGGTACAAGTGTTGTAGCGATGGTGAGCTAAAAATTTTGTGTTTCGGGACACGTTCACTTTAGATTATTAATGGATTAGACCTTTGAATGTGTCATGACATGACATGAAGATGGATATGAATTCATGAAGCCGGAAAAGAATTATGTTATTGATGCAAAGCAAAAAAAGAATAATTGTTATTGATGCAAATGCAAGAGGGACAATTGGATTAGGAAACAGCTCCACCAATAGCATCTTTCATTAAAGCAACGAAAGTTTTGAATACATATGATTACATTCAGAAATGTCTGGTATGATTACATTATTTAATCACATGTTCTAAGAAATACAGCAATTCTTGTTCATGAGCTCTAGTGGGTAAGATGCTACATGCTAAAGATCAAGCCATGTCCATCATATATTCAGCCTCCAACTAAGCTGGCTATATTTGTTCAGTGAGATGGCGATAATGAGTTTGATAATTTTGGTGTGCCTGATTGACTATTTGTTGCCATTCTTGCTCCACTGTTTTGAGGCCTATACTAATTCATCTACCTGGTTTTGGCAAGCTTGCAAGGAAAACCCTAAGCCTTAAACCCTGACTGTTAATGTCTCATTCTCAACCTGTTTCACTCTCAAATCTCAAACTCGAGCTTTTAATCGTACATTTCTCTTTTGATAAGTTGATGCGAGGGTTCGAGCTCTGACAAGCTTCTCTTTACTATCTTTAACCGTTTCTTTCCACTTAGGTAGCTTTTTTTTTAGGGTGGCAATTTTTGTTCTCCACTAGATTGAAAACTTGCCTCGGTGTCATGATTTGTTTGCTTTACTGATGACCATATAGTTTTTCTTTAGACTCTTGAGATCTTTTTTGAGATGATTCTTCTCCTTATCAGCTCATTTTACCTCCCCTTCACATAGATAAAGGCCCATCTCTAATTGATTCTTTTCCTCCTTTAGGTGGGTAATTTCCTTGCTAAGGGTTGTCTTTTCTTGTTTGAATTCCTATATAAGTAGCTCGATTTTAGAAGGGAATTCTTCATCTACAGATACGATAGTGGATAGAGGCAAGGTATAATTGATGTGATGTATCTTCCATTCATTATACCCCGAGATGGCACTGCTTCCTCTCCAGTGTCTTTCCATCCAATAAGTTTGTCTCCAAGAATGGAAGGCTAACTAGATTTTTGACTTATAATCTGGCCTGCCATATTCAAGGTCACGTGCCTCTAGGTATTGAACAAAGTGGATAAATTGTCGACACAAAAATTATCGAGGGACTAAAGTAGGTGTGTAGCTGATACTTCCCCATAACCCAATAAGTGGTACACAATGATAATCCCTACATTCATAAACGATGGTTTGTGGCAACAACCAAGCAACCTTCCATATCACTTTATCCCTGTTAAGATTTTAAAATTTTTGGATCCATTGTTCTTCAGACTTTTTGCAATGCCATTGCTTCTCGAGGACTTCAGAGATAAGACTAAAGTCAGGGAAGAAATTGTATGGCCTCCTCTTTTCTTCCGGGCAAAGGTGGCTAACAAGCCATAAATAAAGCATAGCTGCACATCCAATGAAATGTCCTGTCCCTATTTTTTTGCAAAAATTAAAGGCTCAAATGGTTTCAGCTATGATGGCAGGTACCGGGTTAATGTTGCAACACAGTTAAGAAACGAGATCTACTATCGTCGCTTTGACATAACCTAATGTTTTTAGGAAAATGACTAGGCCATATATCACCAAAGCGAATATATCTTGCATTTTTTGAACGTCGGTGGTATTTGCCATTTCCTCTTTCAAACTAGTCCATGAAATGCACTTGTTGTTTCCCTTCTTCTTGATGTGACCGTCGATCCACGTCTCGGGTGTAGTGAGAATCTGGGCCAATGTCTTCTTAAAAGGTGAAGGGTTTAACGCCTTGCAATATATTCTATCAGTCTTGTCCCTTTCGATGTTGAGCAGTGAGGTATATTCCTCTACTGTAGGGGTCAATCCTCATGGTTGAAGGTAAACATCGATATGCGAGGTTCCAAAATTGGGAAGCGACCTGCAGCAAATTAACATCCAAATGGACCTGGAGTAAAAGGGCAATGTCCCTATATCTCTTCGTGAATAATTCCTTCTTGGTACTATCCCAACTGGTCCATATATATTTCAGATCTTACCAGCTGTTCTAATGATACCCTATTTTGATCTTTTTGTGCACTGTCGAGATATAGTCAGGTTTTATGATGTCCCCATCTTTATGTTGCCATCGCTCAGACCAGGCTTGAACTTCCTCAAAAGATTTCAACTCTGAGGGGAACTGTTGCTCCATGATAGACACCCCTTGGTAAACACTACACCATTGTCCAACTATCCCATGGCAATAATAATGAAATGATGCATGCATGCAAAAGAAAACAAAAGGAGATGATAAGTTAGCAGTTGTACAAAGAAATAAGCACACAAAGAAATGAAAGCAATAAAATGAAAATGCCACGTAGAAGTTTGCCCAAGAATAGATGATATGATGCATACGGGTGAGCAAAACAATCGGACAACATCACAACATATCTACGCTAAAATTCCCTTTACACATGGTGATATAATACCACATAAAGATAGGCCTAACCAAACAAGCGGTGATGTTTATTCATCAATATCTGTGTAAAATCATCAGCATGGTGACTTATTTTGGTCATATTATGAACTTTTGGCATCGTAGGTGTGAACATTCGCTCATCATCACCCACTTGTTAAGAAAGGGTGAGCCATAGAACATTATAGCATACCCTAAAGAAATTATCTTAAAAATAACATGACAAATATGAAAGACGATGTTCACCTATCATCGCTTGTATAATATGGTCTACAGGAGTAAAGGTAAGAAGTGTTTCCCCAAGTGACCCTATTTTCCAGGTTATTCTATTAGCATTTCGGTATGTTTTGACATGGTTTGGCTCGTAAGGCTCACTATATGAGTTTAAGTAAATGCCTAAATAGGTATTTGAATCACTCCTCCATTTGGTAAGGACAGCCGAGGCACCCCGATCCTAGGCCAATCGCGAGTTTGGCGAATGGGTTTGACCTGATGGATTTATTTTCCTATGCAAATGCAGAGGGTTACTCACGAGAGACATAGGTAATTTACATCCCGGAAGGTTTTGCCATGCCTATGCAAAGGGTTACTCACCAAAGGCGGATGGCTCACTTCCTCCTAATAATTAGGATCCTAGCCTCACTATCGTGTTTGGTAGGAATCTAATGCAAAATGAAAGTGCATGATGTGTGTCGGGAAAACAATCAAACCTTTTTTTTTTATTTTACTCCATATTACCATACTTATTTAAATCAACATTCATTCAAAAAGAAGGCGATCCCTTAAAAAAAATCACAAAATAAGGGCATAAAAAGTAAAAGATTAGAAGGCATAAAAAAAAAGAGAAGGAATTATATCTAAATAATTATGGAAACTGAGGAACCAAGGACTAAGCAAGACATAGCTAGTCATAGGCCTAACTCTCTAAGTTTCTCCCTAATGGAGTCACCAACCTGTCGATGTTCCATGTGCCCGGCCTTTATGAACTTCGGACGATCTGAAGGGCCAAAGCGCACTCGATTTAGAAAATATTTTGATGTTTGACATGAAGGAGTAAAAGACCGTCAGATGAATCGCTCATCCAACTAGTCTTGGATGGCACCAAGAAGTGGCCATAAACTTAGAGTTGCCATTGATCATTTTCAGTTAGGCATGACTGGATGCACATTGAAAATAATACCAGAGATTCATTGTTTTGGGTTTGGGAGTTGGTTACGTGTGGGGAAGGATTAACACCCCCATAATACCTAAAAATCGATACCATCTAACTATATCTTACTTAAATCTCAGTTTCCTCAGTTTCATTTTTATCATTATTTAAATATAATTCCCTCTAATGCATAAAATTTTGTAAAGATATGAGTTTGAGTTTTAATGAAAGTTTTATCACCTATACGCCTCGAAGAGGTGAGAAACATAGGGATTTTTAATAAAAATGATCTCTAGATGGGTTTAAAAAATCAAATATTTCATGTCTGGCACTGGAGAGATACCGATACGAGATATCATTTTGTGATTTTGAAAATGATTTTTAAAGCATGAATGCTCGAGGTCTTGACAAGAGGAAACATATTAGTAAGATAGGAAAGAAAATAATAAATCGACACAAAAATAAACACACAAAATACATAAACAAGAGGGATGATCGAGATGTATCTCATAGTTATCTTTAATTATTGATGAATAACTGAGACGACAACGTTGAGACAATCGGATTCGGTGAGAATTTAAGGAGAAAAAGTTTTTGATGACTCGAGAGAGAGAGAAAAGCTTGGATTTTAGAAGGAATATGAAGAGCGAGGTTGGACTATCCCCTCATAAGTGTGGGGCTAGAGTATCCTTGAAAATGAAAGTTTGATATTAGATTCGAAGTAAAAAGCGAGGTTGGAGTATCCCCTCAGAGTAGTGAGGGTAGAGTATCCCTAAAAAATGGAAATTTAATGTCATTTTAAGGTAAAAATAGGGTTGAAGTATCCCCTCAGAGTAATGGGGTTGGAATATCCCCAAAAATAAAAATTTGATGTAATTTTAAGGTAAAAGTAGGGTTAGAGTATACCCTTAGAGTAATGAGGTTGGAGTATCCCTGAAAATAAAAATTTTTGATGTCAATAGGAAAGGGTCATTTTTTTGGATAGAGGCATCTTTGAAAATCGGAAGCCAAAGGATTGGCTAAAATGTTCCTCTTTTATTTAGCCTTGGTTCGAGTCTAAGGGGGGTTTAGGTAATGGGAATGAGCCGATTAGATCATGAGGCATTCAAACGCCTCAATAAAAGCATGTTGAAAATTGGGTTAGAAACAGAGGACAGAGTTGCATCATTTTCTCTTTTCGAATTTATTTTGAGCTTATCCGGAGGTCTTGGAGGGTAAACAAAGTACCATTGGAAAGATAACTCGATGATTTAAAAAAAATTAAAAAAATCCTAGGAAATCACTTTCTAGGTTGAATTGTTAAAATGCAAATAATACCTTTCTGAAAAGGGAATTTCATGAACTCTATGGCAAAAATATTCAAGGGATTCAAAAATGTTGTTTGTTGGGCTAAAACAGTCTGAATAGTAAACATGCTCGCTAGATCCAGGGGTTTTGGACAATGAAGATTCAAAAAATCTTAACTATTTCATCCAAGATGATCTGAAGGTAAATAAGATATCGTTGGAAAGGTAATTCGAAACCCTTCAAGGGAAAAATACCAATACATTTTAGATAAATTATTTTTTATTTTTAAATAATTTTTCAAAACAAGACCACTGTGCTACCAGAACAAAACAGTGGAGGTGTTCATTATTTTTGGTTTTTTATTAGGTTGAGCTCAGGCCATGGACGTTCAAGCATCTGCAACCGAGATGAGGGGTTGACATGGGCATCACGAGTTCATTTGATAGTCCCAGAGTAGTTTGCGGCAATGGAACAACCCATTGACCATGCCATCATGAGGGTGTTTGGCTAAGGACCAAAGATTCACATTTTTCAACTAAAAAACTTGATTTCATTTTTTGAAAACCAGTATTCTTATACTCATTCTTCCATGAATCCAGAACTAAATACTTGCTTTGCCCCCTAGGTTGGAAAGCCAACTTCATAAAAATCTTAAGCTCATGTTATTCTCCATGTATGGGAGATAGCATGTGCTTAACTTAGGGATTTTTTTTTTTTGAAATTAGGTTTTCTAGCATTCAAACAAGCATCTCAACACAACAAAGTGCCACAAACATAATATAGAATATGGAGAACAAATATGCACAAGCAAAGATGACATTTTTCATAGAAAAGATAAAAAGAATGCATGGATATGATAGATAGATGCATGAACATACTTAGGATGAACATGTTTAAAAAAGACATGGCTAAAAAAAGCATTTTTATTCCATGGAACCTACCAAGCTGCTAGGAAATGTATGGGCATACTTATGACATGTTAAAATGAATGCTTTAAACATGATATAAAGATGTGGGTGTGGAAAGAACGTGGCAAGGTTACATGGACAGAGGCTGTTATGGTGATGAAAATGCAAAGAAGCATGCTTAGTTAACCAAATTGCATGAAGGCGCCAAGAAGAACATCAAGATCCTAAACTACCACAACCAAAGCCACAAAAAATGCATGGGAGTCCTAAGATGGCTATAAAAGCATAAAAAAGATTTACGAAGATGATGTTAATGACAAAATAGAAACTATAAAGATTAAGGTAGAAAGGATATACTAAAAAAAACTTGAACTTCTTTTTGTGTCGAAGTTGTGGCTGTAGGCTTAATTTCTTCCTTCTCCTTGCTATTATTTAGCAAGAAAAGGATGAAAAGAGGTGGCTTTTTGGTGGTATGGTTGATGGTGAGGCTTTTTAAAGATCACAATGTATGGAAAGTTAGGTTCTTAAAGGTTTTAGTTGGTGGTTTAGGGTAGCTACTGGAATAAAGTATGGAAGTCAATGAAACAATGTTTTTAGAAGTGTTTTTGGGGCTGAGAATGGTTGGAGAATTTGTGGGGATGGGTGAAAAGTTTTTCTGGGATTGATAGATAGTTATTTTGATAGCTGGGGGCCCTCTTTTTTTTTGAGGTAGCTAGTTCTCTTTATCTACTTGCCTAGCCAATGGGTTTAGGAGACAAACCAAGGGCATTGTTGGGTTTTCTTCTCTACACGAGGAGACATCTAGGTAACATGCTCAGTCTGCACTTTTACTGCTATTGGTTCTGCCATGCTGAGAAAGAAATCAGAAAGGCT
The DNA here is from genome assembly GCA_038382065.1 of Adansonia grandidieri. Lineage (NCBI taxonomy): Eukaryota > Viridiplantae > Streptophyta > Magnoliopsida > Malvales > Malvaceae > Adansonia > Adansonia grandidieri. The sequence continues at coordinate 16,839 of JBBYHK010082670.1, read as the reverse complement.
ACAATAGCTTCCCATCTGCTGATATGCCTGCCACCCTTTTACCATTGTATCTCTTGTGGAAGTGACCTTTGGCAATGGTTGCTTGGGCCCTAAACTTTTTTAAATCCAGCCATTGGCCAAAAGTCAAGGTTTGTAATGCTTTATGACGGTTTGTTGCTGCTAAAAACATGTTTGAATTAGATTTTTGAAGGTTGAAAAATGGTCCGAGCAAGGCAAATATCTTACTCTATCAATACAAAGCATTTTGTATCGATACACAAGGCAATTTTTATTCTAAGTATCGATACAAGAAGGTGTGTATCGATACTAAGAACAAAAATTGTTTCCAGTATCGAGACTTTAGAGCCTGTATCGATACTCCATGCACTTATATTAATACATTTCGCCAAAAATCATAACTTTAGATACTGCCAAGACTTGTATCGATATAATCATGCTAGGTATCGATACCAAACCCTCATGTATCGATACTACCCATGGAAATTCAAAATTTTAGTAATGTGAAAGCCTCGTGACAGTGTTTAAGCACCCATATGACTTGCACATACCTTAGGTTCCTCGAGTTATCTTATCTTGGTCACAAAAAGATGAAAATTGGCTCGCGTACTCACCCGATCAACTCCAATGACACCTTAAAAATAACCTTTGATGCCTTGTTTTCGCATTTTTCTTTAAGGCGATCCATAGGCATTTTAGACCTTCCTTAAAAAACTGTCGCTAGGTGACTATTTTTTTTATTTTGTCCCCTTTTACCTAACTCCTAAGATATCAAAAATTGATCTGGACAGAATGAGGTGTCTACATAAATATTCACCTTTGGCATAAAGCATCTCATTGAGAAAATTACAAAAATGCCTCTAGGTACCTTCAACGTGAAAGTATCTCGATAACCCTAATGGACACTATAATAATAATGGAATGATGCATTTACCCTAAATGGGGAAACTAAGATTTGAATTTTGGCTTAAAATGCAAAAAATTGCAATTAATCCCCTAAACTTTTGAAAATTACATTTTGTACTTGATAGAAAATCAAGAGGATAAGAGAAGTTTTGAAAATTTTTATACCCCTACGGAAGGCCATAGGAACAATAGAAATTTTTAAAAGTGATAAATTGGACCGTTTAACCCTTAAATACCAAAATTTGCTATTTAGTCTTTAAACTTTTCTAAATTTTCATTTTTAGTCCCCACATTATAAAATAACCTAGCAATCATAAAAATCACATGAAAATATGCATGAAGAATACGGCAAATATATCAACAGGAATTTGGCCAAACATTGTAGCCTTAAAAAATTTTTTACATTTTGTGAGATAGCCGCTAAACTTTGTAAAACTACATTTTGACCCCTATGTGATAAACCATCCCAAAACATCACAACGAATCATCAAACCTGCTGAGAATCCACAAAAAAAAAAAGCATGGTAAAAATATGTACAAAGGTTCAGCCAAACACATTTAACTATAAACTTCTTAAAATTGAAAAATGACCCCTTAAAATATTGAAAATACATAAAACATGCTTACAAACTCATAAATTAGAAATCTCATGGCTTAAAAAGCTCTTCGCCAAGCCAAAAATATTATATAAAAAACTTTTACAACTTTTGCAATTTAGTCCCTATGTTTACTTATATTACAAAATAATCTAAACATCATGAAATTAAAACAAAAATCAGCACGAAATCATATTATCTACTCCAATCAGATTTGGTCAAGGGGAAAAATAACAAATCTAAACATGTTTTGATAAAAAATCATAGAAATAAGCATAAATAATTATTAATAATCTTAAGCCAAAGTAAAATTATAATAATATTTTAATCAACATATGAATATCAAAATAACATAAAAAATCAACATAAATATAACAAAAGCAAAATCAGAACAACAATAATAATATTATATATATATAACAAGATTAACTAAAAACCTAAAAAAAATAAAATTTTTAAAACCACCATGTTTAGCCTTTCAATATGGATGTGAACCCATGAGCTTTAACGCAATTTTGGCTTATGAATAAGAATGAAAATTAATCAAAATGAAGAAAAGAAAAGAAAACAAGTATTATACCTTAAAGAAAAGTTTGAAAAAAATCTAAGTAAAATGTATATTTTCTAATGTTTTTTTAACCAAGCCTAAAAGTCCTCAAAAAACTAAAAACCTATTTATAGAGGTGGAGGACGGCCAAATGGTGGTGAAAATACCATGGGCCAAAATTCCCTAGAATTTTCTAAGGATTTTCTTTTTTTTTATTTTTTATTTATTTATTAAATTTAATTTGATTTTTGGCAACTTGATTTGATTTAAATTTATTATTTTTGTCTTATTATGAGTGATGTCATGCATGACATCATCATTTCTAAAGATTTTGTGAGATATTTGTAATATCTGTAAAATTATACTGTAAAAATTAATAAGAAAAACTAAATTATAAAAATTAAAAAAATTATGTATTTGAAATAAATTTCATATGATCAATTTAATTTTTAATAAAAACAAGAAAAACCCTTATCGAAAAAAATTATCATATATGAAAAAAATGCCAAACTCATAAAATAAATTAAATTCTTACGAACTAATTTAATAGGGATTAAGCAATAATATTTAAAGAATTTTAAAAATTATAAACTCAAAAAATCTTATCAAAAAATTTACAGAGTAGAAAACCTTGCATCTTAGAGATAGAAAAATTTTGAAAGAAATGCAAAACTCATGAAATAAAACAAATTTCTCAAAACCAATTTAATATGAAATAAACAATAATATTTGAAGATTTTAAAAATTAGAAACTCAGAAAAATCTTTCCGACAAATTTATGGAGTAGAAAACTCTGTATCTTGATAATAGGAAAAATTCTAAAACTCATAAAATAAATTGAATTTTTTAAAACTAATTTAATATGATTTAAACAGTAATATTTGAAGAATTTTGAAAATTATAAACTTAGAAAAATCTTCGCGAAAAAAATTTACCAAGCGAAAAACTCTGTATCTTGAAAATAGAAAAATTTCTAAAAAATGCAAAACACATAAAATAAATTGAATATTGAAAAACTGATTTAATATTAATTAATAATATTTAAAGAATTTTAAAAATTGTAATCAGAGAAAAATCCTCCCTAAAAATTTACGAAGTAAAAAATTCGATATTTTGGAAACGAAGAAAATTATGGAATAAAATGCAAAACTCATAAAATAAAATGAATTTTGAAAAATTGATTTAATATGAATTTAATGAAGATATTTGAAGAATTTTAAGTTATAAACTCAGAAAAGGCCCCCTAAAAAGATTTACGGAGTAGAAAACTCTGAATCTTGGAAACAAGGGGAAATTATGAAAGAAAATGCAAAACTCGTAAAATAAAATAAAAATTTTGAAACTGATTTAATACAAATTAAATAATAATATTTGAAGATTTTTAAAAATTAGAAACTTAGAAAAGTCTTCCTAAAAAAATTTATGAAATAGAAAACCTCATATTTTGAAAATAGAAAAAAAATGTAAAACTTATAAAATAAAATGAATTTTGAAAAACTGATTTATTGGTAATTTAAATGTGAATTTTTAAAGAATTTTGAAGTTGAAAATTGGAGAAGATTCGATCGAAAATTTTATAGATAAAGAAAAGCTCGTATTTTAAAACCAAAAAAATTTTAAAAATGTGTTCAAATTGTTTAAATTTTATAAAAATGAATTTTATCCATCACATTAATCAAAATATTAATTTATAAAAATAAAGATGAAAATCTGAAATTCAAAGCAATTTATACCAAAAAAAATTTTATGACTATGATACTCGAAGGTACTGCAAAAAATTCAAAATTAATTATAAAAATGGATAACTTGACACCTTGTGATATAAAATGCCAATATGAAATTTTCCTTGATTATTTTTTATTTTTCAGAGTGCATTTGGGCATAAATACCATACTGGTATCAATAAAAATATACGACAGTTAACTTCCCAAGATTAATGAAAAATTCTCGAAAAGAAGTTTGACCATAATAACACAAAAACAAATTTTAAAATTTCAGAAGTATAAGGTTAAAAGCTAATTATTTTACCTTGAATTCATTTTTTTTATCTGAGATTTATTCTGCACGACCCTTGAAATGGAGATAATTTTGTCACTTGCACTTGTGGTCATTTAAGCACATTTAAATAGGTCTTGAAAATGTATATTTCCCTTGAAGAAAATTTACCTCCAGTGGAAAAGTGCCTAATTTTATATCTCAGATGTTTTTAGACTAACAAGGAAGGGAGCTCGGACAAAATTAGGCGTCTACAAATATTAGTTAAAGTATAGAAATACTTGGGGATAGCATATGGCTGCTTGTTTTGTGGAAACAAGTCCACTAAAAATGGCCCTAATGAGAACTCCATATGGTACTAGTGACTCAAATGTCTATGAAATATGTTCTTATGTGCCAGTAGTGCAAAAAGTCCTTAACCGGAGGACTAGAGGAACATAAAAGGTTTTATAATTATCTTTTTTTGCACCATACTAATGACCGGAGGAATGCAAAAGGTTTTTATTTTTATCTCTTCGACACCCTACCAGAGGACCAGAGGAATATGAAAGGTTTTTATTTTTATGAAATTCATAAAAAATCTAGATTTTCTTGCTTTTAAGGAGGTATACCTTCGTTTAAAGTAATCAATGAGGTGACTTCCATATTCTGGCAAGCACACTTATGGACTATTTCAATTCAAGAATATTGTCTCAATTTTTCAAAAGCTTTTAATTTTATCAAAAATAATACAAACTTATCCTAAGATCAGATTTGGTCGAAGAGACCAAAAATGTCCCCTAAAGTACACGTTCGACATGAAAGTGTTCTGATGACCTTAAGGGACTTGGTTATAAAATAAACTATTGAAATGTGCCTAAGGTATACCTTTGACGTGAATATATCCTGGTAACCTAAATGACTTAACAACATCATAAATGAACGAACCTATTCCTACTACACACCTTCAAATGAAAGCATCCTAGTGATCACATAGGACTTGGTTCTAATATAAATTACTAAAATGTCCCTAAGATCTACCTTCGACATGAAAGTATCCCAGTAACCTTAAAAGACTTGATAACTTCTTGAAAGGACAAACCTATCCCTATTATGCACTTTTGACATGGAGATATTCAGTGATCATAGAGGACTTAGTTCTAAGGTAAATTACTAAAATGTCTCTAAGGTTTACCTTTGTCACAAAAGTATCTTGGCAACCCTAAAAGACTCGATATCATCATAAAAAGATGAACTTATTCTCACTGCACATCTTCGACAAGAAAGCATCTCAGTGATCACATAAGACTTGGTTTTAATATAAATTACTAAAATATCCCTAGGTGTATCTTCAACATGAAAGTATCGAAGTAACCTTATAACATTCAAAAATGATAGGAAATGATAATTTTACCCAAAAGGGGTATATGGATGGTAAACATGACCTAAAGTGCAAAATTTATTAATAGGCCTCTATTTTTCTCAAAACTTGCACTTTAACCCTAAATGGCTAAAAATGCTAGGAATGTCTCTAACATGTCTAAAATACCCTAAATAGGTATTTTGATATTGAAAAAACCTATTTGACATGCTTTACTAAATGGACTCTATATTTTCCTTATTTTACAAAATAGTGCCTAAATAAAATAAAATACATAATCAAGTATCAAACATATCAAAATCAACATGGAAACTTTACCAAATAATCCGATAACCATTCGGCCAAGCACCTCTAATGCTAGAACAAATTTTTATTTTATTTTTGCAAATAAATCCCTAAAATTTCTAAAATTGTAACAAGGCCTTTAAAAGGCTAAAAATATTTGATTTGCATTTAAACATGTTAAAATGCATTGAAAACACCCTTAAAGGTGTATAAAGCATTCCGCAAGCGTATATGGCTTTGGAATAATTTTTTCGTTTTAGCAATTTTTGTCCAGATTTTCTATAATTACAAAAAAGCCTAAAAAATCAAAATTTCACAAATAAACCGTTATTAGGTTCGGCCAAGTATGGAAATACCTTCTACGGCCTTAAAATTTTTGAAAAATTATTTTTAAACCCTCAAAACTTCCAAATATTACAAAATAGCCCTTAAATTTCATGAAAAAATTAGGAAAATTTATTCAAAGGCCACAACATGTTCGACCATCACTAATCAACCAAGAAAAATTTTTCTCAACATGGCAACATGATAATCAACATATATCTTAATTTCTACCAAGCTCATATCATCATCAACATGTATAAAATCATGAAACATGGACATATGAACATCCTTTATTAATAATCAACATGAAAATACTAAGGAAAATAGCACTAAAATTATATACATAATATCATAACATGAATCAAAATCCATGAACACAAGTAACCAATTGACTAACTAAAAGAAGAAACATGCAAGAAATGAACAAAAATCAAAGCTTTTACAAGTGAAACTACCTTTAAAAGCTTGGAAATTTGGAAAAACTTAAGAAATTTAAGTAATTTTTGGTTTTTTCTTTTTTGTTATGGAAGCATTAAGCTTTTTAACATGAACTAATCCTTCCCCTTTATAGGGGGAGGATGTGGCCAACGGATAGAAAATATCCCTTTGTCGAATAGCCATTTTTTTATTTTTTATTTATTTTATCTTTTTAGATTTTTTGCTTTTTGTGATAAGGCTTAATTAAATATTTTTGTTTTTTTATGTGAATCATCATCCATGACTCATCACTTTATCCCACAAGTTCATGATGACAAGAAAATAATCTAAATTTGATAAAAAAAAGTTATAAAGATTAAATTGTAACAAACTAAAAATTATGTATTCAACAAATAAAATTTCATATGATAAATTCAATTAAGAATTTTATCATGTCGGAGGTCTATTAAAAATCCATATGAAAATTTTTGTCCTAAAAGAAACAAACTAATTTTTTTGGAAAGAGAAAGTCTAATGGGCCTTGTTGAAAATTTTAAATGGGCTCATTGTAGGAAATAATTGGGCTTGGCTAAAAGATATAATAGGCTTGTTGGAAATCCAAAATAAGCTTTTTAGGCTTGTTAGATATCAAAAATGGGCTTATTGGGCTTGTTGGAAGATTAATGGGCTTTTAGGGCTCATTAGTTAAACATAAAAGTTTTAAGCCCATGAAATGGAAAAAAAAAATTTGGCCCATAAAAAAATAAAATTAATAAAGTTTTCATATAAAAAGTTCAAAAAGAATTTTTGAGAAATTTTATGTGCAAGAAAAAGGCAATCAAAAATTTTAAACTAATAAAATTTTACAAGAAAAATCCTTATGAAAAAAATTATATTTGAAGAGAATGGAAAATTAATAAAATGAATTAAAGTTTTAGAAAACTGAATTATTATTAGTTTAATTAAAATATTTGAAGAATTTTAAAAATTCTACAATAAAATTTTACAAAGTAGAAAATTTTATATTTTAGAAACAAGAAAATTCAAAAAATAAATTCAAATCTAAAAAAATGAGTTGAATTCATTACCTTGCTCAAAACATTAATCGATAAAGATAATAAATATGAAAACCTAAAAATCAGAGTAAGTTTTACTGGAAAAAATTTCACGACTAAGAACTCGCAATATTATGAAAAATTTTAATTTAATAAATAAATTTGAAAACTTAACACTTCGTGGTTTAAAATGCCAACATAATTTTTTTCTTGAATATTTTTTTTATTTTTTGGGGTGAGTATTGGCATAAATATTATACAAGTATTAGTAAAAATATACAATGGTTAACTCCCAAAATTTCATAAAAATATCTTAAAAGAAATCCTTAAAATAGAAAATTTGATCATAACATCATATTCATAAATGAATTTCAAAATGTTAAAAGAATAAAGTTGAAAGCTAAATTTTTACCTTAATACTCATCTTTATTATTCGAGATTTGTTCTTTATGGCCTCCGAAATGGTAATTTTTTTATTATCTGCTTAAACGACCACTTAGGCATGACCAAATAGGTCTTAAAAATGTTTAGTCCTCACAGAGAAGGTTGACCCCACTAAGATGACCATTAGGCTTTTGGTCTCTGATATTTCAGGACTGCTAGGGAAAGAGCATGGACAAAATTAGGTGTCTACAAATATGTTTGAGTTAATGTATGGTGGGTTTTACTCAACTATTGTTGTATGGTTTGGATGTGTCACAGTTGACCATATGGCATTAGAGGCAATGGTTAGGTGAAATGCATAAGATGAATTTAGGTAAAGAATTGCCACTTAATTGATCTAGAAGTTGCATAGAGATACAATTGGTAAACTAAGTTATTTACTCAATTAGTTTCTACATAGTTTGTTGAGTCACTCAAGGTCATGTAGGGATAAAAGGGGTCCTAGCTCATTAAAAAGTTCAAGTGTTGAATTTTTTGAAAGAGTAGCTGAGGGCTATTATTTTGATAAAATAATGAGGATAATCATTAAGTTGTAAAAGCTTACTTAATGATTGAAATTGAAAATTATTAACTATAGAATGTTTTAGTTCATATTGGATATAAACACAACATGACTAATAAACTATCGCTCAGTAGCATACATTATACTAATAAGTTTAATAGGCCAGAGTCCATTGACCAGTCCCATAAGTATTAATATTGTCTTAATACAAGTTAAAAGGCTATCTAAGATTAGCTTATTAAGTCAAAGGTAGCCTATTTTGTTCATATAGATGACCTTGATTAAGCCACATTATGATGATGGCTTGCATGGCACTTGAACTCCTTAAGAGCTAAACCAATAGAGTAAAGATTACCAGGAATACTTCGATATGTTTAAAGTATAAAGCTTGCAGAAGTTTCGATATAAGATATATACTAAAATAAATTCACTTCTCTTGTTATATGATACCTAGAAGCCAGTACTTAAATATGTATAACATATTGTAAGCCGTAAATGAAAAGAGTGGTAAAGATAGATAAGAAATGGCAAACTTGTTTATATTAATTAAAGCTTGCCTTTTAGATTAATAATTTTGAAATATAGTCATGATTTATACAAAAACATTATATGTTTATTTTGGCATTCACGTGCCAATTGATGATTGATGACATTTAATGCCATGCTTAGATTCATTCCTTATTAAATAAATCACCAAACATCAAATTTGTTCTATGTAATGGTCTCATTATTTTCAAATACCCATTTGCAATGATATTGAGAATATTAAAATGGTCTACAACTTATGGGATTCAAAAATAGTTTTTGAATCCAATTCCCTTTAATTGTACACACATGGGATTTAGTGGAAGACGTTTATGATTTTTTAAAAGTTAAAAGATCATAATTTGACTTAGTGATAAATAGCCATGATGTTAAAGATGCAATTATTTGAAAGTGCTCCAAACTAGAGAAGATTGCATGTCTATATTGTAAAAGTCATAAACAAACTCTTTTGTTTAGGCTCATAGAAGGAGTTACATTTGGATTGTTAGCATACGAGCTAATAAAATATTCCAATGGTTGTTAAAGTAACAATTGAACCATATAATTAAAATCTGGATCTCATTGTGATGCGAATAGTTAATGACTTTGATAGTAAGATTATAATGAATATGACTTAGGCATACTTTTACAATAGTACTAAAGCATTGTCTTCATCGAGAAACAATTGATAATTGAAAGAGTTTGATGTTGGATGCATTAGCATTTGGTTTAGCATAAGTGGGTGATCTTAGTATATGCCTTAAAGCCAATCAGCTTGGATGAGGCATATATTAGTTAATAATGTAAACCTATTACTTAACTTAGTGATTCAAGGTTTTCTTTCATGTTAGTAGCATGACTAATTATCATGAACTATTAATTGGATGAAACCCGTGGAACATATTTGGCCTTGCAAAGGAATCGCAATAAGTTACAATTATGGGATCCTTATGTATTAAAGTCGTATTCCTAAAACTGTTCCTAGTCATTATATTTCCAAGATGGAGCATTGGCAATGCTCAAAGACTAGCATGTATTATGCCTTCTTACTTGTGAAGTAAGCAACTGATCTTATAGGTTAAAGTATGTAGTAAACTTAGAATGGCATGTAGGTGCTTATGTGATAACTCCATTTGATATTGTCACTCAAGTGTTTATGGAAATGTTCGTATGTGCCAGTCCTATAAGTAGTCCTCTGACTTGCGATGCTAGGTCATCTTATATGGGAGTGTCATGCTTTGATTCCATCATGAAGTGGTCTACTTTGATGGATGCCAATGGTAGGGTAGTTTTGGGTATGACATGTAGCATACAAAGGTGGATGAGTGATTCAAAGAAGATTCACCACTCTAAGCAACATCAAACATATATCTCATATGTTCTTGGCTATGGTTACTTGTTGTTGGTTAACACATGATGAATTTACAATAAATTATTTCTCTAAATTCATGAGGTTAACCATATGCTACAAGAACTAATAATAATTGATACATGAGTACACACTGTATGGTGCTCATGATTTTTCCAAGATATTTGGTGAAAGGACTGAATTATACTTGTAAGTTGGTTACTAAAAGTTTTTTTTGAGGTCATATTGACTCTTCAACATTTTGGTGGTCATAGATCCAGCTCTTGATTTATGAATGTAACTAATAAGATTAATTATATTAATTGCCAACATAGTGGGAACCTAATGTGTTACATATAATAAGATGATTTATTAAATTAAACATGGGATTCAATTAAGTTGGACTTAATTGAAAAATGGTTAAATTTAATGGACTTAATTGAAAAAGTTTAATTAAGAAGTGTTTAAGACAATTTGATTTACAAAATCCAAATAAGCATGTCTTAACAACACAATGTGGATAAACTTGTCTTAAATAGATAATGTTTAAAGTAGTTATGTCTTAAGATAAGCTATCTTGATGTCTTAATAAGACAATATGTATAAACTTGTCTTAACAAGACAATGTCTAAAGTAAACATGTTTAGGTAAGTTGTTTTGGCCGAATTTAGAGGTGCCCAAAATGAGAAAAAGCTTTTTATCCAAAAGGATTGATTGTAAATCAAATTTGGTCTTCTTGTATTTCACTAAATAGAACATTAGCTCAATTATGTATATGTCCCAACCAGACATAAAGAGATAGTGTTGAACCGATAATGTATCTAGACATAGTGCCTAGGTGGGTTCATCCATTACACTATGAGATAGAATTACGATTGAAGTGGGAACCTTAAGGTGAAAATGTTTCACTTTAACAAGGCATTTATTCTTGGATTAAACTCCTATCTTCCTATCCCATGGTAGCTGAATCTAGACACAATATGGGATAGGTTCAACCAATTTTTCAATAATGGAAGATTTGGCCAAACCTGAATAGTAAGAAGAATTTATATTCTAATGGGAGTTTTAATAAGATTAAGGATCCAACTAGTTCCCTAAGGTTTTTGACACAAAGTGTTTTTGTTTCTAGGTGTGAAACATAGTTTTTCACATCTAAAAAAAACAAAGCCTAACAACTTCCCTAAGGTGTTTTAACACATGGTGCTTATTTCTAAGAAAAAAATTAGTTTTCTATTCAGGAAATAAAACTCCATAGTAGGTTCAGTAAAAAGTTTTAAGGAGAGTGATTTTTGTCTTGAAAAATAGTTTTGAAGAACAAAAAATCTAGAGAATCATGATTTGGCCAAATCCATGAGATGGTATAGTCGTAATTCTTCCATTACCTTCTCATTTTTTTGTATTTAAAACACCCAAGAATTGTTCATAGAGGTTTTGGCCAAAAAAATACATAGAAGACTAGCCTTTTGATTATAATTGGAGATCAACCCATTGGCACTAATGAATCACCATGCCTTGAGAAGACTCCAATGATCATTCGTGTGGACCACTATTAAATGAAAGACAATTGTGCTTTTTATCACCTCAAAGAGAGATTGAAGTAACCATGACGTGGCAATGATCATGTAAGGATCAGCATACTCAAAGTTATAAGTCTCTGAGTAGGTGAGATCTCAATCAGATCCATAATTTTAAATTCTATCCAACCATATGTAAATCTCAACCTAAAAATCTTGTAAAAAATGGGCATTTCTTTGATTTTATTTTCACTATGGATGATTTATACACTTTAATTTTATTTTTAATCACATGCTATTTCATCAATCATGGCTCGGCTTTCCCAATAGATAATGTCCAAAGTAAGACATACCATGCCTAGGTAGATAATGTCTTAGCTGAATATACCTTAGATCTTATGAAAAATACTCATTATTTAGATAATTAACATTAAATAAGATTGTCATTAATTAAAATAATTTTTATTAAATATGAATTTTTATTTAGATAAGATGCATGAAAGGGATAATTTACTTAGCTAAATAGGTTGGAAGCTATTTATCTTGTATTTAATTACAAGATAATTATATAAGATAAATTAAGAGTTTAAATGATGAATTAAAACTCTAAAGAGACCTAACTAGCTAACTTGTCTATGGTGCACCCAGCATGAATTATGGACACATTCATTATGCCTGGGCTGAAAATCCTAGTGCCTATTTTATGTGCAAGGTTCGGCCACCATATATAAGGGTTAGGATCAAATTTAGATTACTTCATGTGAAAGAGTTTCACAGTCAATTAATGAAAATTGATCAAAACTCCCCTTGATAGGATTAAGGAGATCTTATGTAAGCTAAGAAAATAAGGGGAATGAACCTTAACCTTTTTGAGTCACTTGAGCAAGACCTGAGAGTTGCAATTTCGCAATTGAGATTCTCTCTAAGTTCTCTCTAGTGTCGCCCCCATAAGGGAAAAAAACACTTAAAAAATGCCATTTTCCTCCTTTTAGATTGTACCATTCCTCCTTTTCCTTTAAGGAAAGAACCATCCTAGAAGTGTTCTTTGATCATGAGAAGGAAAAGACTATTCGAGATTACCTTTTGGTTAAGACTCAATGAGTTTTTTGGCTAGCACTAAAGAACCACTGATCCTTATGAAGGCTCTTACTATCATCTATGTGGATTACTATGAGGCATAAGAAGCATATGTTACTCACGACCTTAAAAATCTTGTTAAGGAGACCAATCGCCACTTTATAAGAATCTTTCAAATTGTATTTAACACTAGATTACGATATTTAAAAGTCTAATAATCACTTAACAGATGATTGTTTTAATTATGTTAAAATTTGATTTGACTTACTAGACTAATCCTTTCATAATGATCTGCACGGAAGTCTAGCTACTTTTTTGTTTAATACTTCTATTGCATTTTTATGATATTTTATGAATTTTTGTATTTCTATATCTACATGAGGTTGAACTACAGGATTCAAATCACTTCATTAAAAACATCTTGGGGACATTCATCAGGGGGGATCCCTTCAAGTTTTAGCTGACAAAAAAGCCAGAGAGAAAAAAAAGAGCAAAAAAAAAAAAGAAAAAAGAAATAGAAAGAAAAAAAAGGTGATAGCCCTAGGATTCTGCTGAAAGTTGTTTTCTTTCATCTTCTACTTTTATTTTGCATCTTTTTCTCTCCTTTTATGAGAGCTTGATGATCATAATTGTTGTTAGTTTTCAGCAAGCAAGTGCACATTTCACAACAAGTAAAATAATAATAAAATAGAGTGTTGATCCCGTAAGGAATTGATACCAAATTTGTTAAGTACTAGAATTAAAACAATTTAATCTTATTCAAACAAATTATTAAAGCAAATAATAAATAATAAAAATTATAAACCTAGGATTACAATTTTGCTTAACACTTTTCATTTGAATAAAATCCTACTCTCTTAACTTGACTAATGACAATGAGTTGCTGACTTAAAGTTCTAATTTTTAAGTATCTATAGATGTTCTTAAAAAAATCTCTCGTAACCAATCTAATATATTCCTATGCAAATTAAATTAAAAAAAAAAGTCCTTCAACTTAGACTTTAATTTAGTTACATATAACATGCTCGTATATTCCTATCTAATATGCAGATCAATTCATCCTAATAGATGAATATGAAATATATGTTACTCAATCATATTTAAACACAACATTCCCTTTTCCATGTTCATTAAGGTTACTAAATCAATCTAATTATTGATCAAGCAATTAGAAGAATTACAAACAAAATTGAATAAACAACTCAAATATCATTAATATCAAGGAAAGATAATAAAAATAATCAAAACTACATATTACGTTCCATTATAACCCTAGAAAAATAAATCCAGTTCATAATAAATAAAATTATATTAACAAGAAGTTTCACCATCATAAATAATACAAGAAAGATAAAAGGAGTAAGGGAAAAGAGAAAACTAAGATTGGTTGGGTCTTTGATCTTCAAGCTCCTCCGAAATATTTTGAGCTCCTTGAATATTATGGTGGCTACTCTCCTATTTAGGAAAGTCAAAAATAAAAGCCTAAAGTCTACTACCCTTTAATCTCTAACCTTAAAAAGTCCTTTATATAGCCAAAACCCTAGAAAGGAGAAAACTTGACATGCAAGTATCTTGAGCAATTTATTTTTGGAAGCTGTCAAGCTAGGTCCACTTTGCTTCTTTATTAAGTTATGATACTTTGGAAACTCCATCAAGCTTTGGACCAATAAAAATATGAAAAAGTATTAAATAACTATATAATTTAAATATAAAGAAAGTAAATAAAACTAATTTAAAAATATCTAAAAGGTAATTAAATATAACTAAAAACCTCAAAAACTTAGCTACTTTAATGCATATAATGAGACTAAATAACTTTATGAAATAGAGTTATCATACCCCCAAACTTAAGATTTTGCTAGTCCTAAAGCAAAACAAAACAAAACAAAATAAACTTGAAATGAAATGAAATATGAATTGAGATGAATGTATTCAAATAATGATAATCTTAAAATCCTTAAAAGTCATCTGAAAATTCTAACTCAAAGTAGATATAAACATAATTTAAGTTCATGTTTTGATTCAATCATTAACCTCATGCTTTATGGATAATCTTTTTGAAATCGTTGCATGCAATCTAAATAAGTTTATGCTAAGGCAAACTATGATTAATATTAGATTCTCATATGTTTGCTTTTCATCTCTCTCTACTAATGTAGACTAACACCTCATTAAAAATCATGTAAGACTCTGTTAAGCTTGCAATGAAAAGCTTGGATAAAGGTAAGATAACGGATATATTTTAGTTTAAGTTACCTATAGACACTTTTCATTATTTAGGATCTTGTAAAGTGCCATTTTAACACTTTTGAGGCACATGCCTTTTTTCATGACATTTTCTTTTTCATACCAGTTTATTTATTGTTCATTAATTTTCTTTTTTCCTTTCTTTTTTCTTTTTTCAATTTTTTTTGAACATTACTTATAGAAACCAATTTAAACATGGCTCATTAATATTTCCTAAAATGATTTCATGCACATGCCTATGTAGTGAAGGTTGATCATTGTTTTTCTTATTAGGCTATAATAAATAATATATGATAATCAAAAGAAATGAGATATATATCAATTACGCTCAAATACGGTAGACTAAGGATTAATATATATATATATATAGGTATGCTTAGAAAGGCTCAAATGATCCAAAGATGGCCTAAATCATCTCCTAAATTTATTGTTGTCTAGGATTTTACCTTGAGAGATAATCAAAGAAATTCTAGCCTTATAGACATAATTACAACTCATATCAACATAAATAGTCTTCAAATAAGCAATGCAAATTAATGCAAGAGATCAGGCGCTCAAAATTTTGGAAATCATATCTTAGCAATGAAACTAACAAAAGAATCTAACATAAATTCAAATCAGACTTATATTTTCCCGAGAATCAACATAAATCAATAACTAATTCTCATCATTGGATTAGGGCTTTATCATAAATAAGCATAAAACACCTTAAACATAAAATGACCTAAACATGTAAAAACAAACTAAAATTAAAATAAACTCACCTAAAAATTTAAAAAAAGTATGCAAAAATAAACTACCCAGTCTAATTTGACACAATAAAATAAAGATCACAAAATAAAGACTTTACCTTCAAATAAGCAATGCAAATTAATGCAAGAGATCAAGTGCGCAAAATTTTGGAAATCACATTTTGGTAATGAGACCAAGAAAAAAATCTAACATAAATTTAAATCATAATTATATTTTCCCCAGAATCAACATAAATCCATAACTAATTCTCATCATTGGATTAGGGCTTTATCATAAATAAGCATAAAACACCTCAAACATAAGATGACCGAAACATGTAAAAACAAACTAAAATTAAAATAAACTCACCTAAAAAATTTTAAAAAATTATGCAAAAATAAACTACCCAGACTAATTTGACATAATAAAATAAAGATCACAAAACAAAGACTTTACCTTCAAATAAGCAATGCAAATTAATGCAAGAGATCAAGTGCTCAAAATTTTGGAAATCACATCTTAGCAATAAGACTAACAAAAGAATCCAACATAAATTCAAATCATACTTATATTTTCCCCAGAATCAACATAATCAATAACTAATTTTCATCATTGGATTAGGGCTTTATCATAAATAAGCATAAAATGCCTCAAACATAAGATGACCTAAACATGTAAAAACAAACTAAAATTAAAATAAACTCACCTAAAAAATGTTTAAAAATTATGCAAAAATAAACTACCCAAACTGATTTGACATAATAAAATAAAGATCACAAAATAAAGACTTTACCTGCAAAAACATTATCCTCAATGTTTATGAATAAAAAAGAATAAGAATAAAAAAACTCTATTTTCAATGAAGAAAACTCGGGAAAAGCTGTAATCATCCTCTTTGAACTCATTATGCTTGTCAAAGTTTATGGAATGTTACAAAAGGAAAACATAATAATAATAATAATAATAAT
>JBBYHK010081919.1:0-43820 GCA_038382065.1 Adansonia grandidieri | reverse complement strand
CTTTGATTTAACCTTTAAACACTTAATTTGGGCCTATTTATCCTTTTATTTCTAAACCTTAAACCATGGCCTAGGTTCTCACCTAACAAAGTCTATTCTGATGAGACATGGCTATTTAAGCTGTCCGGCTATTTTTAGGAATCTCTTTGTAAATTCATCTTTTTGAATGATTTTTAAGTCCTTGATAATATGATGGGGCAAGCTTAAAAGCCTTGGACTTACTCTTCAATCAACAAAGATAACCACCAATGGCAGAGAACCCTTCATGCTAATTAAAAAATAATCTAAACCCGTGAAAATTTCATGATACCAAAAAAGGTTGAGTCAAATGCTCGAACATTGATTTATTTCAAAATAAACTTTCAAAACTTTTATACCCAAACTTGGAAATTGATGCTTACCAAAAGCCTTTCAGATCAATCCTTCGATACTTGGTGTTTACTAAGCAAGAGTTTAACACCTGTTAGGCTATTGTATTTGAAAATTAAAAGGATGTTATAACTTGATTGTTTTTCTTTTAGGGAACTCCTATAGAACAAACATCCATATGAATTTAGTCTTGATAAACCTTGAGTTTGTCTATCAATTTCTTCAAGACAAATTTTAGCAATGCCACCCCATTTATGCCTTTAAATTTATTTTTTCATCTCATTCAAAGAACTCCTGAATGATGATCATTGATCACAAGAAATTTTAACATCATGATAAAGATAGCACATCTATTATCCTTGATATTGGAAAATCCATGGTTGAAATTGTTTTGGAATTTTCATAGATTTTGATCAAGTGAAGTTTTTCCCCAGGTCAGAATGAGAAGATGATCTTATTCCATAAATCCTGGAATTTTTATGAAATATGATGTTTTTCATTATTTCAATAGAAGTTTACGAAAATGCATTGAGCATGACATTTATCTAATTTCATAAATTATATCTTTGAATTAATGAACACTAATTTGATATTTGATGACTTTTTAAGAAAGATTAAATAATTTTCTGAAGAAATCTATTAACTTCTCATGCAATCCTATAGTAAGACAGGTGAGGAAGGCTTTGAAAAAGCTTCGATGATGATATTTAAAGCATCCATAAAAGTTTAAACCAAATCCTTTGTGATTACTAGGAAGCTATACAGTAGGAATAAGTTTATCTATTCATGAGGCCAACCACCCTTTATCTTTGTTGACTCGTAGGTTTTGCCCCATTCAACCTTTTATCCCTGTTGACTCATAGGTTTTGCCCCAGTCAACCCTTTACCTTTGTTAACTTGCCGTTTCATCCCAGTTAACCCTTGCCAATATTGGCTTGTTGGTTTCACCCCAATCAACCCTTTTTATTTATTGACTTATTGATTTTATCCCAGTCAACATTTACCTAATGAACTTATCAGTTTTATCTCAATTAACCCCTTTCATTTGTTGACTTATTGATTTTATCCTAGTTAATCCTTACCTATGTTGACTAGTCAGCTTCACCCGGATCAACCCCTTTTCATTTATTTACTTTTTGGTTTCGTTCCAGCCAACCCTTACATTTTTTACTTATCAATTTTGCCTTGGGTAACCCTTTTCATTTGTTGACTTATTGGTTTCATCCTGATCAACCCTTACCTATGTTTACTTGTCAACTTCACCCAGATCAACCCTTTTATTTGTTGACTTTTTAGTTTTGTTTCAACCAACCCTTACCTTTTTGACTTATCAGTTTTGCCTTAAGTAACCCCTTTCATTTGTTGACTTATCGATTTCATCTCGGTCAACCTTTACCTATGTTGACTTATCAATTTTGCCTCGATAAACCCCTTTACCTTTGTTGACTTATTGGTTTCATCTCAATCAAACTTTACCTATGTTGACTTGTCGTTTTTACCTCGATCAGCCCCTTTTATTTGTTAACTTATTGGTTTTGTCCCCGTTAACCCTTACTTATGTTGACTTCTAGGTTTTGTCCTGGTCAACCCCTTTCATATGTCGAGTTATCAGTTTCATGCTGGTCAACCCTTACATATGTTGACTTATCGATTTTATCCCAATTAGCCTCTTTCATTTGTTGACTTATCGATTTTGTCCTAGTCAACCCTTACCTCTGTTAGCTTATCGATTTCACCTTGGTCAACCCTTTTCACTTATTGACTTATCTGTTTCATCCTCGTTAACCCTTACCCAAATTGACTTGTCAATTTCACCTTGGTTAACCCTTCTTGACTTGTTGATTTTGTCCCGATCAACCTTTTTTATGTTGACTTGTTAGTTTTGTCCTGGTCAACCTTTACCTATATTGACTTGTTGATTTCATCTGGTCAACCCCTTTCATTGGTCATCTTGTCGATTTTGTCTTGGTCAACTCTTACATATGTTGATTTATTGGTTTACCATGGTCAACCTCTTTCATTTGCTGACTTGTCGATTTTATCCCAATTAACCCTTTTTTGTTGACATATTGATTTCATCTCGGTTAACCCTTTTTATTTGTTGGCTTATCAGTTTTGTCTCGATCAACCTTACCTATGTTGACTTGTCAGTTTCATCCCATTTAACCCCTTTCATTTGTTGACTCATTGGTTTCGTCTCGATTAACCCTTACCTATGTTGACTTGTCACTTTCATTTCGATCAACCTCTTTTATTTATTGACTTATAGGTTTCATCTTGGTCAACCCTTTTTATTTTGTTGACTTATCAGTTTCATCCCAATCAACCCCTTTTATTTGTTGACTTATCGGTTTCGCCTCGGTCAACCCTCTTTAATCATTAACTTGTTAATTTTTCTCAATCAACCCCATGCATTTGTTGACTTGTCAATTTCATCTCAGTCATCTTCCTTTAATCATTGACTTGTTGGTTTCATCACGGTCAACCCTTTTATTTATTGGCTTGTAGGTTTTATCCTAGTCAACCTTGTCATTTGTTGACTTGTCAGTTTTGTCCCCGTTAACCCCCTTCATTCATTGAATCATATAGTCTCGGTCAACTTTTCTTTTCATTAACTAGCATGGTTTCCCGGTCAACCTTATTTTGACTTAAGTTTTACCCTAGTCATCATTTTAATTTAAGGTTTCACCTTTGGTTAATTAGTTTTTATGTTCATTTTTAGTCTAATTTGTTTTTCAAAGCTTAATGACTCCAACAAAATTATGTCTATTTGGTCTTTACTCTATTCTTGATTTTCAACAATATTAAAAAAATGGCAGCTATAAACACCTTAATTTCATCCAGTCTCTTTTTCGATAATCATAAATATCCAAGATTGAGAACATAATGGGAACCCTCATTTGAAATAATTGTTTTTTAGATGAACCAGATGTTCTCAAAACCTTTTTATCCATATCTAAATGGTCGTAAGTTCACGTGACAGAGAAAGTCATATTTTAATCTCTAATTTCATATATACAAGACAAATATTTAAGAGAATAACTATTTTTAATAGTCTTTTATCAAATTTTAAAAATCTATCTCTGTAGATGATATCATGTTAAATTTCCTAATTTTAGGAAACTTTCAAGAATTTTTCATAAAATTTAGGAAATTGACTATCGAATATTTTTACTGATACCTATGTGGTATTTATGTCAATACACACTTCAAAAAATCAAAAATATTCAAGGAAAAATTTTTATTAGCATTTTATACCACAAGGTGTCAAGTTGCCCATTTTTTCTAATTAATTTTAAATTTTTTGCAATACCTCGAGTATCATACTTGTGAACTTTTTTTGACATAAATTGCTTTGGATTTTAGATTTTGATCTTTATTTTCATAAATTAAAGTTTTGGTTAATATGATGGATAAAATTCATTTTTACAAATTTTGAATGTATTTTTGAAATTTTTTTGATTTTAAAATAGGAGTTTTTCTTTAATTGTAAAATTTTTGCTGGAATCTTCTCGGATTTTGAACTTTAAAATTTTTTAAAAATTCACATTTAATTATTGTTAAATCAGTTTTTCAAAATTCATTTTATTGTATAAGTTTTACATTTTCTTCTTATTTCCAAAATACAGAGTTTTCTACTTCGTAAATTTTTCGGGAAGATTTTTTTTGAGTTTCTAATTTTTAAATTCTTTAAATATCTTCATTAATTTAATATTAAATTAGTTTTTCAAAATTCATTTTAATTTGCGAGCTTTGTATTTTTCTTCCAAAATTTCCCTCGTTTCCAAAATAAATAGTTTTCTACTTTGTAAATTTTTTGAGAGGATTTTTCACGGTTTATAATTTTTAAAATTCTTTATATACTAATGTTTAATCCATTTTAAATCAGTTTTGAATATTTTATTTTATTTTATTTTATGAACTTTACACTTTTTTTCAGATTTTTCCTTTTCCAAAATAGGGGTTATGTACTCCGAAAATTTTTTGAGATAATTTTTCTCAGTTTATAATTTTAAAAATTCTTCAAATATTATTGTTTAATTCATAGTAAATCAGTTTTGAAAAATTTAATTAATTTAATTAATTTTAGAAATTTTCTTGTTACCACAATACGGAGTTTTTTACTCCATAAATTTTTCCAATAGGATTTTTCTAGGTTTATAATTTTTAAAATTCTTCAAATATTATTATTTAAATCATATTAAATCAGTTTTGAAAAATTCAATTTATTTTATGAGTTTTGTATTTTTTTTGCATATAACAATTTTTTCAATAAGGGTTTTTCTCGTAAAATTTTACGAGTTTGTTATTTTTAATATTTTATTTTATAAATAAAAATTGTTTTAATTATTAGCTTAAATTAAATTGATCACATGAAATTTTTTAAACAACATAACTTTATAATTTTTACAATTTAATCCTTCTAAATAATTTTTACGATATAATTTTACATATTATATAAATATCTTCCAAAATTATCTAGGCCTTCAAGATGTCATGGGTGACATAACTGAATAACGGACAAAAATCATAAATGAAAACCTTAGGAAAATGAAACAAAAAATGAAAAAGTGAATAAATAAAAAATAATAAAATATGAAATTTGTAGAATTTGGTGAAAGCCTCCACCACCTTACTGCCCTTTATCCTCTATATTTCTTCATTTGAAGCTTTTGCTATTAGGAGAAGAAAAAAGCATAGAGTACATGAATTTTGAAGACCTTTTAAGGTAAAGTTCTTGTAAATTTCTTAATTTTTGTTCATTTCTTGTTTGATTCATCTTATTAATGAGCCAAATGAATGCTTATGCTTATGAATTTTTGTTCATGTTGAAAGGCCAAGTGCGATGCTATGATTAAAGATTTTGATTTTTGGTGTTCTAGTTAATTTTTGTTAGAAATAGTTTGTTTTTTTTAGATTATTTGTGTCTGTCGTGTTTATTGATACATATATTATTATTTTCATGAATATATGTTTATATAATTTTCGTTAATTCTTTTTGTTGTTTTATGTTGATTTGTTCATTATTTTTTTATGTTTTTACGTTTATTTATGCTTAGAAAAATTCTAACATGTATATATGTTATTATTTAAATTAAATATGTGATGCAAAAAAATTATTTCTTGCTGAATACTTTAATTATATTTAGCTTATTTTGCAAATATAGAAATCTTAGAGATTAAATTGCAAAAAACTTTCTATGGCCATCCAAGCTTGGCTGAACCTTGGAGACAACCTTAGAAGTATTTTTATGCTTAGTTTAACATATTTTAACTGGTTTAATTCCTTTTATACCATTTTGGGGTCATTTTGTAATTTTAGAAAGTTTATGGACTAATTTGCAAAATGTGAAAAAATTGCTTTGTTGCCAAGTTGTTTAGCTGAATCTTTGTGAATATGTTTGCTATGTTTTTCATGTTTATTTTCATTTGTTTAATTTTATTTTATCGTGTTTTCCATTTAGGGACCTAAATATAAATTTTAAAAAGTTTAGGGATTAAATAGCAAATTCTAGTATTTAGGGGTAAAATGGTTATTTTTGTCATTTTAAAATATTTCTATTATTCCTATGGTCTTCCGTAGGGGTATAGAAATTTTCAAAACTTTTCATATTCTTTTAGGTTTCCGTAAGATATGAGATGAATTTTTAAAAGTTTAGGGGCTTAATTGCGATTTCTTCATTTTAAATCAATTTTAGAATTTTAAATTTCTAATTTAGGGTAAATTCATCATTTTTATCATCATATTAATGTCTATTGGGGTATCAGGATACTTTCATGTTAAACGTATACTCCAATGGTATTTTGGTAATTTTATCTAAATTCGAGTCCTAGATAGTAATCGGGATGCTTTTATGCCAAAGGTGCATATTTAGGATAGGTTTCTCATTTCATCATCGTATTAGTCTCGTTAGGGTACTAAGATACTTTCACGTTAAAGGTTTATGTAAGGGTATTTTAGTAATTTTTCTCACCAAGGTGCTGTTACGCCAACGGTGAATATTTAGGATTGGTTTAACCTTCTAAGATCATTTTAAAGTCCATGAGGGTTATCGTGATGCTTTAATGTCGAAGGTATATAATAGAGACATTTAGATAATTTTCCCTTGACCCGAGTTTTCGGTTAACACCGGGATGCTTTTAGGACAAATATGCATATTTAGGATAGGCTCACACTTTTATTATCATTTTCGAGTCCTTAGAATAACAGGGATACTTTTATATCAAAGATATACCTTTGGGGCATATTTATAATTTTCTATTAGAACCAAGTCCTATGTGAATGCTGGGATACTTTTATATCAAAAGTACACATTAGGAATAGGTTTGTCATATTAGACCATTTTTAGGTCTTAAAGTTGATATTTTTAATGAAGTCAAGTATTTTTTTAAAAAATTAAAGCAATGTCTCCTAATTAAATTAATATATGGAATTCCTACCAAAGTATGCGAGGGGTTCTATGGATTATTTTAATAATGAGAAAGCCTTTTCAAAATGAAAGTTGAGATTTTTCATTTTTTGTAAAAATAAAACCTTTTGTATCCACAAGTTCTCCAACGAGGTATGATGGAGAATAATAAAAACTTTTGTGTTCTCTTGGTTCTCTGAGAGGGTACAAAAGATATTTTGATTTTCAAAAGTATTAAAAACTTGATTTTCCCATTTGGAATAATAAATTTGTTACATAAAATTTTATTTTTAAATATGGGAATTATAATTAAATATCAAATATTGAAATTGAATAAAAATCAAATTTATGTTAACACGTGATTAATAAGGTATCGATTATCAAGCATTACGAAAAGGTCAATCTTTGTAATTGTAACTGACTCTCAAACTCTTTCACACAATCTTTGGTACTAGTGCAGACCTCAGAGTTTGTTTTTATAGATTTCATAATCCTTAAAATTAAACTCCAGTAGGTGACCAATGTCACTGGGCCCAAATAAGATTGGTACAAAATAAATGGTCGTTTCATAACGACTATTTAGAGTTAAGTCGAGTGAGCGATTCATCTCGACAACTCAGTCCCCAGATGTGAAAGATTAAGAGAATGAAATGATAACGATAATTGCCCCCTAAAATAAAAGAAAATAATGATATTCAGATATATATATATATAGGAATAATAGGTACACCAGCTATTTTAAGTCAATTTGGTTAAGATTCATATCTGGTCCATGTTGCGACAATATGCATGCATCCTTCCATAACACTCATACCATTTTAGATTTCACATGTGTAGACAAACATCCCTGCCATGTCATATTTTCCATTGTTAGTCATCATTCTTCTGTATATTGATGCATTGATCATTACATAACACTAAACCCACCTGTTGTTCGTGTCAAAAAAGGAGTAACATCTGTTAGAAACAAGAGTCAGTACTTTGGAAGGCATCCAAGAAGAATTAGGGCATGATTTTGGGAATTGACAGAAAAGTTCACAAAACTGATAGGAGCCCTTATGGACTTTCTTAATGCTAAAAGGATTCCACTAAAGGGGCATCATCATTTGTAATTTTCCAAGTGAGTCAAAGTGTGGCAAACTTATTGGAGATGTATGGTAGTACCTTGGAAGAAAGTGTTGTTAGGGTCAAGTAAGATGTGCAGGAAATGAAAAGGCAACTCTTAGAACTGATAGGGATGATTTTAAACCTTGGTAAACTAAATACAAATTACCTCCCTAAGTCACAATCACCTTTACCCATGTTAAAGACAAAGGCACAATTTGTCGAACCTCGGGTGATGCAGAGCCTTCTGATTCCACACTCCAGTCGATATTTGAAGTCTACCATCATGGCCCTATGTCATTACAGGTTGACCCATTTGTTAATAGAGTATGCCTTCCCATTAACTCCCAACCATCCCTTGGTGTCGGTATCAAGAATTCCATGAATGAAAAAAGGAAAAATGGATGTGGTCAACAATGATCGCCAATCACAAGTTGGTTTAGACTTGTGTCCTAAACCTAGTCCCTACAACCTATACACTACAAGCCAAATGGTTCACCTAGTTGGGGTTATTGTCGCATCAAATCCTTACTTAAACTTTTACCCTCAAGCATCGTTTCTGATGCATAGCTTAATGCCTATGACTCCAATTGGGCTCACCCAGCAACAAGAAGGACTAAGGAAGAATTAGAAAGGACAACAAGGTAGCTGAGATAGGACTCTCATAAAGCTGATCCTGATATCATACATAGAGTTACTTCCTTGACTCATTCAAAATCAGTTGATTTCATTGATTTACTTTAAGCTTAAGAAGTAGCCATACCTAAAAGGCCATAATAGCACCATTTCTTGCGGCTACTAGGTGTACGGAGGTCATTCCATAAAAGAATGCAGGGCTTTGAAGAAAAAAGTATAATAATTAATTAAAGCAAGCTAGCTAGATCTTGAATGATTAAGAGAAAGAAACAGAGTGTATAACTAGGGCAATAGGGCATTCCAATTTTGCATGCTTCATATGAAAAGCTTTTGTCTTTGAATTGTCATTTTCATGAGATTAATATGTTGCGTTTCAAATCATATATTTAATGGAAGCATGCATTTAAACTCTCGAGAATACTATTATTTGCTTGTGTTCTTCATCTCTTTTTAAAGCTTTTCCATGCATAAAATAGGTTAATGAAAAACCTAAAACTTCAAGAATTAGTTTTTTTAGTTCCATGAACCAAACCCACATGGCTATACCAGAACCATCGAATAGACTAAAATCTCAACTTAGGCTAGGAGAGATAAAGACTAATCCCTTAAATTTTCTATACTTCTTTGGAAATCAAACAACGGTGATATTCCTCTAAGAATCCTATCAGTGATAAATTTGATATATATCGGGATTGTGTCAGAAACATTCACCTTTTTCTTAACAAACCAAAACCTAAGCTACCAAGTCATACCTCGATAATTCCTCATATCACATTTTAGGGCAACACCACAAAAATCTTCTGTGTCTTTAACAAAACTTTTGGATCATATCTTTTCTTTTTCTATTCCAGCACCTTTCAATTAGTTGCCCAAAAGCCTTTACCTTCAAATTAGTTACCCAAAAGCCTTTCTTGAGACACACCTTAGGTCCTGCCATATCACTTATTCCTAGTCCTTCCTCTTTGATACCTTTAAACCATGCACCATATGCCTTTCTTAAGGCATGCCTTAGGTCCCACCACGACTCCTTATTCCTAATTCTCCTCGTTTATTTCGATACCTCTAGACCATTTACCTAAGGCACTTATTGAGGCATGTCTATCATTTTGATGTCCTAGAATCAAATCCCTTGCTAATACAAAACCTTAGGGATCAAGCACGAAGTAATCCCTACCACCTACACCTTAGTATTACATAATTCCTCATTAGTCGCAAACCAAAATTGGGTATGCCCAAACATATGGAGTGAAAAGAAGAATTAAGGCATACATTTGAAAAAAATCACAATCAAATGTGACATCATGTGATTAAGGCGTTCAAAATATCTTCAAAGGAACTTTATCTAGGAAATGATTCTTCAGCTCACAGTTGTGTTTGAGATGAAAAATAGCAATCTTTCATCATCCTTTCATGAGTTGGAAAATTTTCTCCCATTGCATCCCCTTTTGAGCCTAATAAATTCATTCTATTAAAACCCTGATTAAGGATCACACTCCACATCGGAGGGGCAAAGAGAAAACCTTTCTAAGAGACACAAGGGTAGATATCCCACTCTACAATCATAAAACTACCCGATATCAAAGGGAAAGCACAAACTTGCCATGTTTTAAAAATCCAAGTTTCCTTCTAAAAAAGCAAAAAGAAAAGAAAAAAAGCAAAAAAGCAAAAATACAAGATGAAAAATAAATAAAAACAAAAATCACAAGAAAAAATAAAATCAAGAAAAAAGGAATGAAATATCAGGAAACAAGGATATCTCAAAAGCAAAAGGGATCGATGCCTTCATGAAATGATATTAATCTAGTCACCTTAAATAGTAAATTTAGGCTTTTACACCACTTCTTTCAAAACATTAACCTCAACCTACCTTACGATCCTTTGAAGTCCATTTCGATCAAGCATGGCCATATGAAATTGACATACCCATTCTTTATGAAACCATTTTTTTGACAAATTTTGAGCCTTCTTAAGAAGCATGATGATACAATTAACCAAAAAAAGAAATAAAAAATGGAAGGATTGAAGCTTTAAAGTGAAAACTCAAAAAACGTGTAGTCTAAAGTAAAATAAAGAATTTTCGATGCTAATCATAAAATTACCAAGATTTTGATAAGGAAACTATCATTCCAAAAAATCTAAAGACATCTAAAAATCGCTGAACATCTTAAATTGGCATCCTTAGAAGGACTAACTTTTTGAATTACATCATTACTTTACCAAATCAACCTTACAATGCTAAACCCATCATGGCCAATCCCAAAGCTAATAGAAGCATCAATGGTAAGAGGCTTAAAAGATTCCTAAATTCATTTAGTTTCTAATTGTTTCATGTTCTACAAGGATTGGTCTATCCTTGAGCCTAGAAAATCAATGAATCCATTTCATTAGCAATAAAACTTTTCTGAACCAATCAAAACCCTCTTCAGTCCTTTCAATCTAACTGAAAAGATAAATTGCCATTTTTAAACGGTAAAGATGATATTGCCTTCATAAAGAGAAATGATATTGATCCAATCACTTTAAACAGTAAATTTAGGCTTTTACACCACTTCTTTCAAAACATCAACCTCGACCTACCTTACGATCCTTTAAAGTCTATTTTGATCAAGCATGGCCATATGAAATTGACATACCCATTCTTTATGATACCATTCTTTTGACAAATTTTGAGCTTTCTTAAGAAGCATGATGATACAATTAACCAAAAAAAGAAATAAAAAATGGAAGGATTGAAGCTTTAAAGTGAAAACTCAAAAAATGTGTAGTCTAAAGCAAAATAAAGAATTTTCGATGCTAATCATAAGATTACCAAGATTTTGATAAGGAAACTATCATTCCAAAAAATCTAAAGATGTCTAGAAATCGCTGAACATCTTAAATTGGCATCCTTAGACGGACTAACATTTTGAATTAAATCATTGCTTTACCAAATCAACCTTATAACCCTGAACCCGTCACGGTCAATCCCAAAGCTAATAGAAGCATTAACAGTAAGAGGCTTAAAAGATTCCTAAATTCGTTTGGTTTCCAATGAATTCATGTTCTATAAGGATTGGTCTATCCTTGAGCCTAGAAAATCAAGGAATCCATTTCAGTGGCAATAAAACTTTTTTGAACCAATCAAAACCTTTTTCAATCCTTTCAATCTAATTGAAAAGAGAAATTGCCATTTTCAAATCGTAGACATGATATTGCCTTCATGAAGAGAAATGATATTGATCCAATCACTTTAAATAGTAAATTTAGGCTTTTACGCCACTTCTTTCAAAACATCAACCTCGACCTACCTTATGATCCTTTAAAATCCATTTTGATCAAGCATGGCCATATGAAATTAACATACCTATTCTTTGTGAAACCATTCTTTTGACAAATTTTGAGCCTTCTTAAGAAGCATGATGATACAATTAACCAAAAAAAGAAATAAAAAATGGAAGGATTGAAGCTTTAAAGTGAAAACTCAAAAAACGTGCAGTTTAAAGCAAAATAAAGAATTTTCGATGCTAGTTATAGGATTACCAAGATTTTGACAAGGAAACTATCATTCCAAAAAATCTAAAGACATCTAGAAATCGCTGAACATTTTAAATTGGCATCCTTAGAAGGACTAACTTTTTGAATTAAATCATTGCTTTACCAAATCAACCTTACAACCCTGAACCCATCATGGCCAATCCCAATGCTAATAGAAGCATCAACAGTTTAAGGCTTAAAAGATTCCTAAATTCATTTGGTTTCCAATGAATTCATGTTCTACAAGGATTGGTCTATCCTTGAGCCTAGAAAATCAAGGAATCCATTTCAGTAGCAATAAAACTTTTTTGAGCCAATCAAAACCCTCTTCAGTCCCTTCAATCTAACTGAAAAGACAAATTGTAATTTTCAAACCATAGATCATTAGTCTTCGAGAGACTTAAACATCATGCTAACTAAAGAGTTTTCATTAAATAAACTTCTAAACAAAGAAAGTCAAAGACTTCTTTAATCATAGGGTAAAGCATGAGATTAGAATACCTCTTAATTGAAGAAAGAAACCATCAAGAAAAGGCCAGATTCAAAAACAAAACCATCCATAGTCTTCACCTCAACACCTTTTATGGACATGAATGACGTCAACTACCTAGTCATCACTCACATGCATCTTTTACCTAGGTACTTGAGCATTATTCATCAAGGTACATTTCACTTCAAGGGTAATTACATTATCATCAACTATAGCATTTGCATGATGGCTAGTCTTAGTGTTTGCATTCATGAGTATTAGAACCTTTTTGCATTTGCAACTACATGCATATTTACCTATATAGATCCATGATTACCAGCAATTCATTTTTAACCATGTACATCCATACTAACAAATCTTTGCACTCACACGGACTTATGCTCACGAGCATCATTACTCATCTGCACTCATGTTTATTCTCACTTATCTAGAAGTATGCTTATTTGCATTTTTATTCTCTACATTTACGCTTATGTGCATTCACTTCCATACATTTACACTTATGTGGATTCTCATTCATGAGCATTTGTGCTCACATGTATTCTCACTTACCTACAAGCATGCTTATGTGAATTCTTATTCTCTACATTTGCACTCATGTGCATTCACTTTCACGTATTTGCACTCATGTGTATTTTCCTTCATATCTATTTATCTTCTCGGGTGTCTGTACTCACATGGATTTTCAGTTGTTTATAACCACATCTATGTGCATTCTCATTAATAAGCATTAGAATTCATATACATTCTCACCTACAAGCACGTTCATCTTCATTCTTATTTTCTGTACTTGCACTCATGTGCATTTACTTTCAAGCTTTAGCACTCATGTGCACTTTCATTCATGAGCATAACATTCTTGCGTATTTGCATTCATATCCAGTAGCAATCAGGGTATCCATGTTCGTAGATGTTCGTATTCATATGGTTTCGCATTCTCGTGCCTTTGTATTCAAAAACATCTACACTATGTTGCATCATGTCCATGTACATCATTTCATGCATTAGGTTTCAATTTAAAGCATAACATCATGTTTGCATTGTGGCATCACATCATAGCATCACCATTCCTCTCTTGAAAACATGATAAAAATTTCCCTTCATAAACCTTAGCCAAAGGGTAGAACCAATTTATGATCCTTGATCCCTACCTTTATACCATATTCCTATTAATCAGTCTAGACCATGAGGGGCAGCGTTCTAGGCACGCTAAGAACCAATTTGCCAAGTCCATCAACCTACTAATATGACCCAATTATACTCAAGAACCTTCTTATGCATCATGGGTCACCTCAATTCAAAACCATTTGAAGAAATTCTTCAGAACATTGGCAAGCTTTAAAACCCAGCAAACCTAATGAAACTTAATAAAGGCAATTCAAAACTGCAAAGCCTATTGCTGGATGGCTTTTTAAAATCATCACCTTTGTATCGCTTAAACATACATTTACATCTTTATGCATTATTCATGCATCAATTAACATCTTTCAAATATAACTCCTACTCACAAATGTCAAACTAGTAAAGGACCTCAGGTACATATTCTTATTTTTAAAAAGCCTTAAAAGGCTTCAAGTAAGATACCTAAACTCACATCTTTTAGTCCGCAAAAAGTTAGATAGTTATTTTTCCTTTTAGTCCTCAAAGAACAAGATAATTTTTTTTCCTTTTTAGTCGTTAAAAAGTAAGACACCTTTTTCCTTTTAGTCCTTAAAGAGTAAGACACCTTTTTTCTTTTTTAGTCTCTAAAAAATAGGAAACATTTTTTTTTCTTTTAGTCCTTAAAGAGTTGGACACCATTTTTCCTTTTAGTCCTTAAAGAGCAAGACACCCTTGCCCTTTTTGTCCTCAAAGAGCAGGACACTTGTTTTCCTTTTATCAACAAAGAGCTCAAAATCTTTTTCTTTTTAGCCCTAAAAATGTACGATGCTTTTTCCTGTTAGTCCTCAAAGAGTAAGACACCTTTTTTCCATTTTAGTTTTAAAAGAGTGGGACACCTTTTTTCCATTTTAGTTTTAAAAGAGTAGGACACCTTTTTCCTTTTCATTCTTAAGGAACAAGATACTTTTTTTTTGTTCTAGTCCTCAAAGAGTAGGATGCATTTCTCTTTTTAGTCCTCAAAGAGTAGGACATATTTTTTCCTTTTAGTCCATAAATAGTTGGACATATTTTTTTCCCTTTTAGTCCTCAAAGAGAAAAGGATGCCATTTTCTTCTTAGTCTTTAAAGAATAAGATGTATTTTTTTCTTTTTAATCCTCAAAGAGTAAGATGCCTTTTCCCTTTAGTCTTAAAAAAGTAACACATATTTTTCCTTTTTAGTCCTTAAAAAGCAAGATGCCTACCTGTTTTAATCTTCAAAGAGCAGGATGCCTATCTACCTTAATCCTTAAAGAGCAGGACGCCTATCTACCTCAGTCCTCAGAAAGCAAGATTTCTACCTATCTCAATCTTCAAAGAGTAGGATGCTTACCTATCTCAGTCTTCAAAAAGTAGGATGCCTACCTACCTCAATCCTAAAAAATTAGGACGCTTGCCTACCTAAGTCCTCAAAGAGCAAGACGTTTACCTACCTCAATCCATAAAGAGCAGGATGCCTACCTACCTTAGTCCACAAAGAGCAAGATGCCTATCTACCTCAGTCTTAAAGAGCATGATGCCTACGTACCTTAGTCCACAAAAAGCAGGATGCCTATCTACCTCAGTCTTAAAGAGTAGGATGCCTAGCTACCTCAGTCCTCAAAGAACAAGATATAGGATGCCTACCTACCTCAGTTCATAAAGAGTTGTCACTTATTGAGTCAAAGCTCATACTAGCTAGTGCTTGTTTAAGGGTTAAATCTAGGAAACTTAAACCTGGAGGTCAAACTCTATAAACTTATTAAAATTTTTTATTAAGATCGCTCCCTTCTATAGCTTTAAGGCATTTTTGTAATGACTTGTACTTAGTTTTACTATCCATAACCTTGTCACACTTTAAAATTTCTTATTTTATTTGCTTATCGATGTTTAAAACTAAAGAATTTATGGGTAACGATCCTATGTTCATGCCATGGTATCCTTGAACCAGATGTGGTGCTATCATAGGGTTTATATAGATGAATGGTTAAGCAGGTAGATTAGTGCTATTGAGGTGACTGCTCTTAGAATACTTTTTTAGGAGTGTTAGTGATCTTAATACCCCTAATTGGATTAACCTCAGGATTAATTGGTGCCTTACCCTTATCAATGATATTTGTTTGCCCTTTATCCTTTAAGGCAGCAGTAAGCAGTTTTGTTAATTTAATAACTTGGCTTTGTAGTTCATCAGTCTTATGAAGCATTTGCCCTTGAGCTTCTCGATGCATAATTTCAAGCTTCTCAATACAAGCCTGTGATCATTCTCTATTGCCTTTTGATGCAAATGGGTATTGTATTGTTGGATGTTTAAATCCTATTGTGAGGAATCTTGCATTTTATAGTGATACCAGATTAAACTTATTAATATGATGAGTATGATGCATGCAAGAATGAAGATGAAATCATACGCATATGATGATATTATGAAATAAATTAAATAATGTATGGAAATGCAAGAGACAGTTGGATTTTGGCAATAGCTTTGGAATACTTCCATTTATACAAACATTAATTAAAGTCGATCAAGTAATCAAATCTGAAAATATCGCACACTATTACCATATGTGGTTACAAGTTTCAAAAAGTTCAACAGTTCTTGTGCATTATCTCTTATGGTAACAAAGTCTCACCTCATAAATTTGGCTAATTCGACCATGTTATCTATGTTGCTTTAAACCATATGGATTTGTTTAATAAGATTCTAGAGAGGTTCCCTATGTTTTGATCTAGATTGGTTAGCTAGGATCCAATTATGGCATAACTTTTCATAAGTCCTTGACAGTTTCTTATCGATCTTGTTGGACCTAAAAGGCATACTGCAACTCCTAAACTTTTACAACAAAGCTTCTTAACCCTTCCTTCTTGAAGAACTTGTACTCAAGTTGCCATGCTTTTGCTTCTTTTTTGATAAGCTAATGCAATTGCATGGATCTTAATGAGCCCTTTTGCAGTAGTCTTCGCTCAAGATTTCCAAGCTTTTAAGCCATTAATAAGAGAGAGCAGCTTGACTTTCCAGTTGGCTGGGGATCTACTAATTCCTTGGTATTTTTTTTCTTTCTGTAATGTTATATCTTTCTTTAAGTCCTAAAAATCTTCATTGATGGCATGTTTTGTCTTGACAAGGTCGTGTACTTGTCTTTCTTTGACTTGACACTTATGCTCCCATTGGCTTTTCTCTTTTTGCAACTGATGAATTTTTTTAACGAAAATAGCTTTTTCTTATGCAAACTTATACTTCAAGATCTTAATTTCAGATGAAAGATTATCTGTTAGAACATAAGGGATTCCCTTAGTAGACAATAGTATATAGTCATTAACTCGCCTAATTATCCAATCTTTATAGGCCAGAGTCATTATATTCTCTGTATTCCATATGATTTGGCAGGTCTTTTGCCATACATTGAAGATCTTTTGCACTTGGTTTATGTAACCATCCCTTCCATATTCAAAATCTAGTGTACATAACTTATAAGTGACAACGGCAAACTGTCAGCAATCAAACTAACATAAAGCCATGATCGGAGCATAAGTGATGCTTCTGCATAATCCATTAAGAGGCAACTGATGAAACGGCTTGCATTTGTACACTATCAAGTCTGAAATGATCTATGGAACTATCCAATATTTTTTATTGGCAATCTATCTTAAAACTTCATAATCCATTTATCTATGGTGATATCTTGCGTCCACTCTTTTTCTAAGAACTTGGTGAGAAAACTAAAATTCAGCATGCGTAACTATAACAGTCTTTCACCCCAAAAATGATTAAAGAGCCACACATATAACATTGATAAGCATCCAATAAAATGTGTTTTGCCTCTTTTCTTCTAAAATTTAAGGATTGGATAGTTTCTACTAAGATAGCATGACCAGGATTGATACTATAACTTATTTTGAACAAATATCTACGAGGGCAACCTCTATGTGTCCTAAAGCCAATGGAAAAATGATCAAACCATAGATTGCCAATGTAAAAACATCTCTAGTCTTCTTCTTGCCAAACTCGGCATTCATGGTAGATTTTAAACTATACATGGGATACATGCACTATTTCTTAGTTTGACTAGATGTAAGTTGGCCCCGTATTGTTCGACCTCAAGCATACTGGCTAGCTTTTTGTTGAGGGGTGTAGGATTTACTGATTTAGAGTAAATTTTATAGAATTAAGCCTGTTTAATGTTAACCATGGTTGCATACTCTTCTACAGTAGAACCAGATCATGCCTGTTGAAAGTGAAACACCTATATGTGGGATTCCAGAATTGTATCATAACATGTAGTAATCTGAAGTTGACTTTTACTTGAATCAATAGGGCAATGTCCCTATAATCTTTTGTAAAGATTGCCTTATTAATCTTATCCTAACCATTCCATACATCTCTTTACTCTTAGTGGTTGAACTGCCTAAAAATCATTTTAGCTTGTTATAGGATTATTAAGATATATCTGGGTCGAAGACTATCCTTACTCTTTCTATGTTCCCTTTTGAACTTGATCTTGACTATTTCAAAATCTTTGAAACCTTAGACTAGTACTTATGTCATAGTAAGATACTTGTTTATGAGGACAAATCCCTTAAACAAACTATCCCGAGATGATATGAAATGACATGATGCATGCAGCGAACACAACAACAAAAGAAACATTGAGTTTGTAACTTATCAAAAACAAGAAATAAATCATAGAATAAAAATGCCTAGGGCATTGCAGTGCCTAGTGGCGAGCATGAAAAATATAGGTATAGTTATTTTGCCCATTAAACCTAAACTTATGCGAACAGTATACCGACATGTCCGAAATATAAGCATCCCATGTGGATGAAGATTAATGCTCAAGGCAGTGACAATTCATTCATCACCGCACAGTTACAAGTAATGTTAAGCCATCAATTGAATAGCATGACTGCTAGTTTAGTTGTTCACTCTAATCGAGACAATATAAGGTCTTTAAGGATGTCAAGTACTTGTTTGTCATCGCCTAGTGATTGATAGACTACAAAACATTAATTGGGCAGCATAATGACTCACCCTAGTGAGATCGATTCCCTAAGAGGTGATATCGACCTCGAATATTCGAATATTATCTCTTGTGAAAAAGAAAAACACATTAGTTATCAATCGAATAGCATAATGACATGCCCCAATAATGTTATTACAATGGATGGCATGATCTAGGGTAAAAAAGAAGGCATTGGTCATGAAGTTCGTTCATCATCACTTATGCAACAAAGAAATGATAAAAAGGAGTAATAGATAAAAAGTGTTTCCCCAAGTGTCTTATTCTTCCAGTCGATCTAGTAGCACTTTGGTATGGCTGGTCAAGTTTTGGCTACTATGGATAACTATATGGGGTTAAGTTGACTCTAAAAGGGGTTCCCAAATCACTTTTCCATCCGATAAAGATGGTCAAGACATCCCAATCCTGGGCCTATTGTAGGCTTGGTGGAACAAGTTCGATTCAGGTGGATATATTTTGCTATGCCCATATAGATAAAAAGGATACCATGGGAGCATAGGTACTTTAATCTTGAAAGATATTGCTAGCTGACAGGTAAATAAGAGATAGCACGAAGGACAATTAGCTCATTTTCATTTAATAAATGTGCTATTCTCTCCCTAAGAAAATAATGATAGAGAGTCTAATAAGATGAGAATAAACAATGTGTGTTGGGAAAACAATCAAACCTTTTGTTTACTCATTATTACCATTGTAAAAGATCTATTACATTAATTTTTTTATTAAAGGGGGTAAAAGAGAACCCTAGCAATCATAAGAAGCACAAAAACATAAAAAGTGATGGCAAATAAATATCATGTACAAAGTAGATGAAGAAAATGGATTACAAATAAATAACAACTAAAATTAAAGGAAACTAAGGATCATAATAAAATTTGGCTAGTTGCAAGCCTAACTTTCAAAATCAAGCTGTTCCCAGTGGAGTTGCCTAGCTGTCATGACGTGTCTCCTTGCATAGCACGTTATAACTTGAAAAAAGGACAATGAAAAAGAGGTTGGGTTTACCTTTAAATCATCCCTTGATTGGAATTTGAAGTAAACGTGATAAGGTAAAAGTTGAAGGGAAGACCATTGGATGAATCACTCATCTAACCAGTCTTAGGTTGCCATTATGAAATGGCCATGACTTAAAGTCGCCACTGACCATTTTGCACTAGCTATGATTGAATACCTATTAAAATCAATGATTTTGAGTTACAAAACTCACAATATTGATTCTATGAACTACGTATACCAGAGTTCATCTTTAAGGGTTTGGGAGTTAGCTACATGTGGGGAAGGATTTACACCCTCACGACACCCAAAATTGGTACCATCTAGCCATAAATTATCAAAGTCTCAGTTTTCCTTGGTTTTTCATACGATCATTATTTATGTGTAATCTCGTTATTATGAATGCAAATTTTTGAGTATTGAATCCAAGTTTGTTGACAAAAGTTTAGTTAATATTTTTCTATGCAACCCTAGAAGGAAGCGAAACATAGAAGATATTGTAAAATAAGATCCAGACTAATTTAGAAAAGGATACTCTATGTCAAACTCTAGAGGGATACTGATGTAGAGCATTGCCTCGGGTTTAATGAAATTTGAATTTTTGAAGAGATGAATGCAAGTCACCATCAAGAGGAGAAACTGGTTAGGAAGCATAAAGGAATATAATAATATTTTCATTAATGATAAACAAATGGAAACAGAAAGGAAGGACGATCATGATGTATCTTGTAATAACCTCAGTTGTTAAGGAATAATCAAATTAACAATTTTGATACATGTTTGGACTCGAAGACTATCTTAGGCTTAAAAGGCTTGATAAAAGGTTTAGGGATGCCTAAGAAAGAGAAAACTTAGAGTTTGATGTATTTTTGAAAAGTGGGGTTGGAGTATCTCCTCAAAGAAAATGGGGTTAGAAAATCCGCTCAGAAAAGCGAGGTTGGAGTATCCTCTCCAAAAGAAAGATTTTGGGTGATCTTAGAAAATCAAATTTTTTGGAAATTTTAAAGAAAATAAATTTTAAGATGGAAAATATTTTAAATAGGGAATGGAAATTAATTCTAAAAATAATTTAGAGGTTTGATCTGAGCCTAAATGGACATATGTCGTAAGTCATGATTCCATAGGGAAAAATCATTGAATATATTTTGAGTCATTCAAATGACTAGAAATATTAGTTCAGGAAAATCCAAATAATTTTTCCCAAGTTCAACAAATGCAAGGGATAGCATCATGCTACTTTCCTGAATTTATTTTGATTTAATCCATAGTTTCTAGTGGCAAATAAGGTACCTTTGAAAAGGTAACTCGATAAGGATTAATGTGAAAATATTCCAAAAGTCCTAGAAAATTGCTTTGTAGGTGGAATTAATTTTTAGAATCGAGTCTGAGTCAGTACTGATAGCAAATGCTAGGAAAAGAGAGTAGTGAATTCTAAAAAGCTATCTTGGACCCATTTGGTATCATTAAATTACAAATGATACCTTCTTAGAAAGCAAATTTTAAAATCATTTTAGAAAAATATTTAAAGTTCATAAAAATTTTTAATGGGTTAGAATTGCCTAAGTAGATTGTGAGTCACTGATTCTAGATGTTTTAGATAACAAAAGTTCAAAAA
Source organism: Adansonia grandidieri (assembly GCA_038382065.1). Lineage (NCBI taxonomy): Eukaryota > Viridiplantae > Streptophyta > Magnoliopsida > Malvales > Malvaceae > Adansonia > Adansonia grandidieri. The sequence continues at coordinate 22,558 of JBBYHK010081919.1, read as the reverse complement.
ATCATAACATTCACATCCATAGTGATCCAAGTGCAAATGAGGTATCATTGTAAAGGTAATTCAAAGCCATTTTCAAGAAAAATACTGGAAAATTCTAGAAAAATTGCTTAGAGTCCAGAAATAATTTTTTAGTAAGGGCTATTGTGTTGCCAACATCGAAACAAGGAATTTTTTAGATTAAGGCTGTTATGGTCACATGTCAAGGCATTAGACATGCGAATGTCAAATCACTGAAGTCCATAGCAGTGGAGTAGTGGACCAATCTAGCCTTGTAGAATAGGCTGCCCAACCATCCGCTATCCACATCAATGATAACAATAGGCTTGAAAAAAACTCAAATTAAACACTTGAAAACATTTTTAATTTTTGATAAAAAATAAATTTTATTTGGTCTAAAGGGGCCATGATCCCAAACATTGATGTATTCCCAAGATTGAAGAACCATTATGCTAAAAACAATAAATCCATACTAATCACCTTGATTAAGGTAAGTATAAATTTAACTTGGGGTGGGTTTTAAAATTAGATTTTAGCCCACATCAAACAAACATTATAACAAACACGTTATGGACTAAATAAGTAAGCATGATAGCAAAGACTCAAGGCATAATTAGGCACACATACTATGGCACTTTAACAAGCAATAGGTGACTAAAATACAAGCAATGACACAAGCAACATTTGGTTAGTGTAACAATAGGTACCAAGCATCACAAATCAAAGTGTTAAGATGAAGCAAAAATATAAAGGCAGAAATACAAGTGGCTGAATGGAGATGGTGCAAGAAACATGATTTTTCAGCCATAAGAATATCATAACAACCCATTAAACACACAACAACATCAAACAAGTTCAAAAAAATGCATGAATCCTATAAGGTTCATGGTTATCATTCAAAGGGCTTGCTAAAATGGCATGAAAAAAAACAAAATGAGAAAAGCAAAAAATGTAAAAGAAAAGGTGAAAGAAATATACCATAAAATGAACCTTGAAACTGCCTTAATCTCTTTGTCAATATGGTTCCTCCATGTTTATGTTTTGCTTGCTTTCAATTTTCCTCTTTCCTTTTTTTCGCTTGCTATAAAATTTTGTTGCTGAAATTTTTTCCTAACGCTAGCAGCTAAATGAAAAAATTGGAAAGAGCCCTTTCATTAAAGCCAACCTTTTGGCTTTATGGGAAGCTATTTGGCCAAAACCATGCTAAGTAGAGAGGGCACTTTTGTCATTCAGTTATAAAAAAATAATGAGTTATGGTATACTAGAGTGTGCTTTCAATTTTTCATTGGTCCAATTGCTAGTACTTGAGTACCAGTTAACCACCAAATTCCAAAAAACCTTTTAAATATCACTTTTTGCTATGAAATGCTCTACCATCTAGCTAATTGGGTCCTTGAAAGAATCATTAATCTAACCCACTAGGCCTAAAATTAATTCAAATAATGGGCATATTGAATCAAAATAATTTTAATAACGCCCATTAGGAATTTAAAATATTTGGAAAGATAATCCAATACGATTAAATAAAATATGCCCATATGAAATAATTAAATATGCAGTGAGCGCTATTTTACCTAATGTATATTTTTTATAAAACTTGCTTTTAAATCAAATAATTTATGACCCAATATAATTAAATAAAATAGGCCCAAATAAACTAATTTGATATGCATGTGGGCTCTATTTCATCTAATATATATTTTTATATTGCTTGGTCTTAAATTAAATAATTTATAAACCAAGATAATTAAATAAAATAAGCCTAAATAAACTAAACAAATACGCATGTGGGCTTTATTTTATCTAATCTATATTTTTTATGGGGCTTGGTCTTATATTAAATAATTCATGACCTTATCTTAGTAAGGAAAGATGGGGATTGGACGTGAGCTCGTACGAATGACCTCAATGGTGCCTCAAACAATGACTTTTGATGCTCTGAATGTTGGCCCAGACAAAATAAGGTATCTAACATATAATTAAATAAAATAGGCCTAAATAAACTAATTAAATGTGCACATAGGCTCTATTTCATCTAATGTATATATTTTTATAATGCTCAGTTTTAAATTAAATAATTTTGACCAAATATAATTAAATAAAATATGCTTAAATAAACTAATTAAATATGCATGTGGGCTTTACTTTATCTAATTTATATTTTTTTGAAGCTTAGTCTTAAATTAAATAATTTACGACTTTACCTTAGTTCAGAATAATGGGGATTGGACATGAGCTTGTATGAATGACCTCAATGCTACCTCGGATGATGACTTCTAATACTTCAAATATTGGCTCGGACAAAATAAGGTGTCTACAACTACCACTTTTTGGATGTTGCTGAGTATCAGGAACAAGACAAAGATAGATGACACTATCTTTTCTAGGATATAACATTACCTTATGAGTTCCTACAAGAAAATGGAGATTTAGTTAGTACTACACTGAAATAGGTAAAGTATGTTGACAGCGATCTTGATAAATGAAATTCAATAAGTTTTATAGGGTTTGACCTCCCTACTAGGTTCATAGTTTTTTGAGTTTGACCTCCTAGGTAGGTGCTAACTAATGTGGGCTTTGACTTGATAGGACTAAGGTAGGTAGGCACCCAGTTATTTGTGGATTGAGCTAGGCAGGCATCCAACTCTTTATGGACTCAGAAAAGTAGGTGTCCAGCTCTTTGTGGACTAAAAAGGAGAAATGCATCCAACTCTTTATGGATTAAAAGAAAAAACATCTAGCTCTTTGTGGACTAAAGAAAGGAAAAAAAATGTCCAGCATTTTGTGGACTAAAAAAAAAAGTCATCTAGCATTTTATGGACTAAAAGAAAAAATATATCTAGCTCTTTATGGACTAAAAGGAAAAAAGGTGTTCAGCTTTTTATAGACTAAATGATGTGAGTTTAGGTATCTTACCTAAGACTTTTAGGGTTTTTAAAAAATAAGGATATGTACCTAAGGTTTTTTACTCTTTTGACTTTTGTGAGTAAGAATTTGTACTTGCAAGATGTTAATTGTTGTATGAATGATGCATGAAGATGTAAATACATGTTTAAGTGATGCAAGGTGATGATTTAAAAGCCTAATATGGCAATTGGCTTTGGAGCTTTGAATTATCTTCTATCTTTGAGTTTCATTGGGTTTTTTGTGTCTTAGCCAATGTTTAAAAGACTTTCTTTAAATGGTTGAGGTCATTTTTTAAGGTTGAGATGACCTGTGATGCGTAGAAAGGTTCTTAAGTTTGATCGGCTCATATTAGTTGGTTACTTGATGAACTGGTTCTTAGCATGCCTAGAAGAATGCACCTGATGGTTTAGATTGACTAATGGAATGTGATTTGAAGGTTAGGGTTAAGGATCATTGACTTGGCTCTACCTTTTAGCTAAGTTTTAATAAAGATAATTTTTTATAATGTTTTTCAACATGGAAAAAATCTAAAGAGTAAGTTTGTTTATGGTTCCAGAATTCATTCTTGGTTATTTTAGAACTTAAAAAGATTTCCCTATAATGTTTTATCTCTTTTAAAGTAATAGTAAGAAATCTTATTATCAATTTTGTTCAATCTATTAAGCATTGTCAATTATATGACTAGCATAATGCAATATGGTAGCAGATATGAAAAAAGAGATTTAGAAAAAGAAATGGTTGTATTTAATTTATAGAGGAAAATGAATACAATTCATTGACCATTCTCGAAGGTTTAAAGAAAGTTAAAGATTAATTTCTCTAATAGTCAATTTTTTTATGCTAATGACATGAGTCTTCTACTGGGTACTTTCAAAAACTTCTCTCAAGTAACCAACATTCTTGGTGTCAACCATTCTTCATGGAACCTCTTGGATTACCCTATGGCAGTAGCCCTAAGCCAAAGCAAATATTGTATTTTGGTTTGAAGAAAGGGCTGGAAATGTGTTTGTTAAATTTAAGATAAGATAAGTAGCCTGGCCTAAAATTTAGTGTTTTGATAGAGGATAGTTTTGTTAAGTTAACATTGGCTTTAATTAGGTTAAGATAAGGGTAATGTTTGGTTGCTTAAGCCGCCCTTCTAAAGATAAAGATTCCTTTATAGGTTTTAACCTCTTTAGGCTAATACTTTTTGATAGAATCAAACTTGATAGGGTTAGGGAAATTTTTGTTGTCCATCTCAATTAGAGCATCGCTCTACTAGAGAAAGCTTACTTAACCTCATCTGAACCTTTTTATTTTGAAATCTATTCTCCATGAGTATCTTTACGAATTAGGAAGATATTTTTAGTACCAAGTTCCTTCCTAAAATTGAAAAGGATGGAACTTTTTGTTATAAGCTCTCATTATACAATTTTAATACATCTATCCATGAAAAATAGATTTCACTCTCTTCTCATCGATGAGGTTCAGCTACTCATATTGATTTTTGACCTATTCAACTTCTTCAAGCTGTGATTCCATTAAGACCTTAAGTGACGGGATTTCAATTTTAATGGTAAGACTACCTCTATTTCATAAACTAAAGAGAATGGGATAGCTTTAGTAAAAGTCAAAACCACTAGGTGACATGCATATAACTTGAAAAGTAGCTTCTCATGCAAATCTTTATAAGCTTTAACCATTTTTTTAACTATTTTTTTTAATGTTTTTGTTGCTACTTCAACCACCCCATTCATTTTTGAAAGGTATGGCAATAAATTATGGTGCTTGATCTTGAGCTGAGAACAAATCATTTCCCTCATTTTGCTATTCAAATTGCATGCATTATCCGTGGTGATTTTCTCAAGCTATGATTCCATTAAGACCTTAAGTGATAGGATTTCAATTTTGATGGCAAAACTACCTTTATTTCATAAACTAAAGAGAATGGGGTAGCTCTAGTAAAGGTTAAAACCACTAGGTGATAGGCATATAGCTTGAAAAGTAGCTTCTAATGCAAATCTTTTTAAGTTTCAACCATTTTTCAACTATTTGCTTAATGTTTTTGTTGGCTACTTTGACCACACCATTCATTTTTGAAAGGTGTAGCACTGAATTATAGTGCTTGATCTTGAGCTAAAAACAAATCACTTCATCATTTTGCTATTCAAATTATGTGCATTATCCGTGGTGATATTTTCAGGCAGTCCATATTGATAGATGATGTCTTGTTTCACAAACTTGCACATAATAGATATGGTGACCTTAAAATATGAGGCTGCTTTTACCTATTTGGTGAAATAATCGATGGCAACTACAATGAAGCGATGACCATTCGAAGCTTTAGGAATGATGGGTCCAATCATGTCCAGTCCCACATAGAGAAAGGCCATGAAGCCGTCATGACTTGTAGAGGTTCAAGTGGGACATGGATTTTGTCTGCATAGATTAGGCACTTATGGCATTTTTGAGCATAGTCAATGCAGTCTTTTTTCAAGCATCAATTAGTAATATCCAGACCTGATAACTTGCTTTGCCATTCTATTCAGAAGCGTCTATATATTAATGTTTGATCTCAACTTTTCTTATAAAAGACTTTACCATCCAAAATGAAACTTATAGACATTCTTTGGATAATTTGCTTGTCAATTTTTGTAGCATGTTCAGGGTATTGTTGATCTCGAATGTAATGGACAATGTCATGGTACCATGGTAGCCCATCCTTTTCTTTTTCTACACTATGACAGGAGGTGGGAGCTTTATGAGTACTCATTTGGATGGGTGTGACTTCTGACTCTTAGGTTACTCCAAACGTAGAAGCCAGGGTTACTAAAGTGTTTGTCACTTAGTTGTCTTCTCAAGGTAAATGCTAGAAGCTAATTTTATCAAATTATTGTTTTAGTTCATTGATTAGCCTCCCCTATTACAGTAGCTTAGATCTTATGATTCCCATACTTTTTGAAGTTGATAAATTACCAAAGCTGAGTCCCCATACACTCGTAAAGTCTTGATGCCCTTCTCAATGGCTACTTAGAGCCCCAATACACAAGCCTCATATTCGGCTATGTTATTAGTGCAATCAAAGTTCAGTTTGGCAATGAAAGGATAATAATCTCTATTTAGTGAGATTAAAACAGCCCTGATTATATGCCCTAATGTATTTGAGGTCCATCAAAGTGCATTTTTCAAGTTTGGCTTTAATTGATACCATCTTCTGCTTTAGATATGCATATTGGGCCCTCAGTTGGGAATTTGAAATATAGTGGTTCATTATCCTCTTTAGCTTGACTTACCAAGAACTTTACTATCGCTTTACCTTTGATGGCTTTTTTACTCACATAAATAAAGTCATATTCAGAGAGCAAGACTTACCACCAGGCCAGCTTTCCTGACAAAAATAAAACCATTGCATAGGTACTTGATAGGGTCTAATTTGGTAATAAGCCATGTATGTGTATAACATGTATTGTCGTAACCTTTGAGCTGTCCAAGCTAGAGTATAGCATAACTTTTTGGTTATAGAGTAGTTGTTTTCATATCTAAGGATTTCTAGCTAAGGTAGTAGATAGCTTGTTCTTTCTTTCTTCACTCATCATGTTAACCTAGTACATAGCCTATGGACTTTTAAAAAACTAATAGATATAAGATGAGTGGTCAATCAGGTAGCTACAATACAAGCACTAACGTACTAGACAAGTAATGCTTGATCTTGCTGAAAGCTTGTTGGCACTCATCATTCCACTCACCAAGATTTTTTTTTCAAAGTATGTAAAAGATCGAATCACATTGATTAGTTAATTGAGATATGAACCTCGCTATATAGTTCAGTCTCCTAAGCAAACTCCTTACTTCTTTTTGGGTATGAGGTAATGAAAGGCTTTAGTTAGCCTTTACCTTCTTTGGATCAACCTTAATTCCTTATTAAATCATAATAAAGCCTAATAGCTTATCAAAAATAACACCAAAGATGAACTCAGCATGTTTTAGTTTGAGTTAATATTTATGCATCAGTTTGAAGAGTTTATAGAGATTAGCGACATGCTTAATCTCCTTTGAGGACTTGATAATCATATTATTCATATATACCTTTATTTCTTTGTGCATGAGCTCATAGAATAGTGTCATCATGCCCTTTGGCAAGTTATCTCAGTGTTCTTGAGTCTGAAGGGCATAACCTTGTAGCAAAAGAGGCCCTACATGGTCACAAAAGGGGTTTCTCCATGTCTTTAGGTGCCCTTTTAATCTGATTGTAGCCCAAAAATTTGTTCATGGAAGCAAATAGGTAATAGTTGGCGGTATTATCTACTAAGTTATCGATGTGAGGCAATAGGAAATTATCTTTAGGGCTAGCTCAATTTAAGTCCTTGTAGTCTGCACATCCGTATCTTACCATCCTTTTTAGGAACCAAGACAATGTTGGCGATACTTGGCCACCTCTTGGTGATACTTGGCCACCTCAAGAAACCCATATTTATTATTTTTTTTTTACTTCTTCTATAATCTTCAGAAGCATCTCCGGTTTCAATCTCCTAAAGTTTTGTTATACGAGTTTGCACTCAAGTTTTAAGTAAAGTTTGTAAACCACTATACTGGTGTTTAGCCCAGGCATGTCTTGGTAAGACCAGTCAAATATGTCCTGGTATTCTTGGATAAGGTTGATCAATTTGGCTTGGGTTGATTGGTTTTTAAAGGTTTTTATCTTGACTTCTTTCTAATTTTCCTGTACTCCAAGGTTTATTATTTTTATAAGCTCTTTATAGGGTAAGATTTGTTTCTTTTTGTATTCAATTGTCTCAACAAATCAAGTAACATGGTGCTTTCCTTACAATCCCTCTCAAGTTCGGCCTCATCGATGTAGATTGGTTGCTTGAAATTAATTTTTGGAGTCTCAATATGAACTCTCCTATCATTTTCATCTGAGTGTCTAAAAATATGAAGAAGAACAATATAAACAAAAAAAAAAGAGAAAAAAGAAAGTTTAAGGTTTTAAAAAATGAAAATGGATACAAAAGATGGAATGAAAAATGCTTAGTCATTTTTATTAATAATGCATGATAAAAGTACGACCATACAAAGGATCTTATGATGCTCTTGGGCAAAAGCATGTAGGTTTAGTTCGTAGCATTACTTCAAATTAGATCTAAATAGTGCAAGAATCTCTTATTTTGTCTAAATGCTCGAAATAAACCCTAGAGTGCACAGACTAATCTTAGGCCATTGTTGAAGTTCCTGCCTCATCAGTTGCATTGATAAAGAAGCTTTCAAATGCTTTGCTCAAAACATCCATTACATTGTCGGACCTAGTAGTTCATCCCTGATTTGGATTGATGTGTCCTTTTGAATGAAAAGTTTCTTGTAGAAGTGGTAGCACTTTGGTTTGTATTCTAAATCTTGACTCCTCAAATAGGCCATTCTCTTTTCCCTTGCTTTTTGATCTTTTCTTTTCCCAAAACTCTCTTCTCAATTAGATGGGTGACTTTTAAAGCTTTAGAGATCCTTTGTGGATGCTTTCCTAATCCTTTTCTAACTCGAGCACCGTTATTGGCAGTCAACTAGAGACTCATTTGAGTGCTCTTTGATAGATAAAGCTTAACCACAAGAAAACCTTCTTTGATGTAAGTGGCATTAACAAACTCAAATGATTGGAAAGAGGATTCCAATACTTTCATTAGGCTGAATATAAGGGGCATCCATGGAAGCAGTGGCAATGACATCTTTTTCCCTGCCAATATTGACAACTTTGTTCCCTACGATAAATTTTAACTTTTAGTGAAATAAAGATGGCACTAGCCTTATAGAATGGATCCAAGGTCTCCTCAATAAGTAATTATATGATGGAGCAATGTCTACCACATGAAAATCCTTCACGCACTATCAAAGTAGGATTATGATATTCCCAATGACCTCTTTTCATGTTCCATCAAATGCTCATACCACAGTGTGGCTATGCTTGATATGAGAAACATCAATAGGAAAGTTCTTTAAGCATGTCGTAGGTGTTACGTTTAAGGCCAACCCATTATCAATGAGAACTTTGGCAACACGCTTCTCTTACAACAAGTGGTGATATGGATAGCTTTATAATTTCATGTACTTCTATGAGTATTTCATCACCACCGAAATATATGTAATTATCCATAGTAATATTGCTTACCGAAGGATCCAATTGGCCTATCAGACTCAAGTGGGACATAAGCTTCATTCAAGACCTTAAGTAGAGCTTTTCTATGAGCTTTGAAATTTAAGAGCAATGACAGCGTAGATATCTTAGCGAGTTGCTTGTTTAGCTAATCCATAATGTTATATTCGCTATTCTTGATGACTTTAAGAAATTTCATAGCCTTTTTCTTACTTACTGATTTTTTGATTACTTCTAACTATTTTGTCAGCACCTTTAGTGTTTCAATTACTGAGTGCATAGCATCTACCACTACGAGTTAGATGGCTTACTCTCATGAGGTCAACAGCAGTAGTTTGTTGGCGAGATTCCCTAATCATGTCTACATGGCTTTCATAATTCCATTGCATTACTTTGTCTTTTTTATATGGGAAAAGAGATGGGAACTAAAAACCCATTCTTGGGGTAGGCTAATTGGCAAATAGGATCAACGATCTTCTGACTCCATAAAAGAGGACCTTCCAATCCTTTTCCATAGCATTGATGAAAACGTTTATTTCCCCCTCTAATTTTTTATAGAACTCGATTTTTGAATGGTCCATCATCCTTTAGACTAATCATAAGAATTCTACATAATGTTGTAAGGTGTGCCTTTGTCCATAATAGCAATAGTAGGATCTAGCAAGCTTTTTACCTTGTATCGGTCTACTAATTTGACCTTTATGAGAGCTTTTTACCCTGTTCATTGGCATTTTAACTTTTTCAATAATTTTCTTGACCCAATAATGCTTCCCATCAATCACAGCATTTACTCTTAATTCTACATAGTCATGAGTGGATTAGCTCCAGAGGTCTTACCCCTTGTTCGATTTTGATCACACCCCTTTGTAGTAGGCCTTAAACTTTTCTCTTAATGAAAGTGCAATTTTTAATGCTGTGACCTAATGCTCATACCATAATATGCATTCTCATCATACCATTTATGATAAAAAGGTGACCTGGGAGTTATAAATACTGGAGCTACCAGTTAACCCACTAGTAAACGAGCATAGACCTTTTATAGGAATAAGGAAGTGGATCAAAATGCTCTTTTTCCTTAAAGGCTTGTTGATTGTTTGGTGCTATTGTGTTGTCTTAGTTTTAGGATAAAGTACTTTCAGTAGAATTTTGACTTGGATTTAATGAAGGATTCATGGTGGGATTGAATCCAATAAAGTATGCCAATTATGGTACTAGGGCATATGGGTCAAAGCCTAGATATGCCATACCATGAAAATACATGTTTAGTATTGAATAGGGATTCTAGGCAATCTTGGTAGGACTCTCACCAACAACGTTCACCTCCTTATCTTTACCCTTGGCAATGGATTTCTTGGTGGAACTGGCAGATTCTCCTCTTAGCATCTTATCAATCTTTATGGTATCATCAACCATTTTTCCTAATATCACTAATCAGTAAAATTTTTTGTAGCATTCATTACTAATTTTTCGTAGTAAGGAGCTCCAGAATGCTGACAAACATTATCATCTCTTGTTCAATTAGTGGAAGGTGAACTTGAGTTATCTTTTCCTGCCACCTTTGGGCATACTGCCTGAAGTTTTTGATAGCTTTCTTTTCCATGGTCAATAAAGAAAGACGATCTAGAGCTCAATCGGATAACATATTTATATTGATTAAGGAAAGCTTACGCTAAATCCACCTATGACTGATTTCTGATTGGATCAAGCTCTAACTGCTTTGTTTAAGCTATCTTGAGATAATGTATTAATAGTTTCTCATTGTCTTCATGCCTGACCATATTTTGGCAATACATACAGATGTTTTTGGTAGGGTTAGTGGTCTTATTGTATTTGTCAAAATCTGGTACATTGAACTTGGGTGGGATAACTAGGTTTGAAACCAAGCCTAAAGACTTGGCATCCATAATTCCAAACCTATCACTTTGTCTATAGCTTTGAGGCATTTTTCCAATAACTTAGTTTCATTTTCAATAGCTTTGGCATACCTTAAGCCAATTACTTTTTCTTATTCTATTTACTCATCGAGATTTGGAACTAAAAGATTTGCTGGTGATGATTCCATATTCATGCCATGGTATCCCTGAGTCAGATGTGGTGTTGTCATAGGTTTTAAATAGATGAATGGTTAAATAGATGGGATCGATCTTATTGAAGGTGATTATTTTTAGAATGTTTTTTCAGGAGTGTTGGTGATCTCAATACCCTCATTCGAATTAACCTTAGGATTAATTGGTGTGTTACGTTTATCAGTGATATTTGTTTGCCCTTTATCTTTTTAGGCAGTAGTAAGCAGTTTTGTCAATTCAATAACTTGACTTTGTAGTCTATTAGTTTTATGAAGCATTTGCTCATGAATTTCTCGATGCATTATCTCAGGCCTCTCAATACAAGCTTAGTGATCAGTCTTCATTACCTTCTAACGCAGACAAGTATTGTACCGATGTTGGGTATTCGATTCCATGTTTTAAGGATCCTTGCACTTTAGAGTGATGCCAGATTAGACTTATTAATAGGATAAGGATGATGCGTGCAAGAATAAAGATGGAATCATATACATCTAAGGATATTACAGAAAAAAAAATATAATAAAACAAATTAAATCATGTATGTAAACAAAAGAGACAGTTGTATTTTGGCAATAACTCAAGAATAAGTATCTTTCATTAGAACAAAGCACTAATTATAGCCAATCAAGAAATCAAATCTAAAATATGACACAGTATTACATTGTTTGATTACAAGTTTCCAAAAAGTTTAATAGTTTTTGTCCACTATCTCCTATAAGAATAAAGTATTGCCTTATAGACCTGGCTAATTCGACCTTGTCATCTGCGCTAGTTTAAACCATCTAAATCTGCTCAATAAGGTTCTAGAGACATTCCCTATACTCCGATCAAGATTGGTCAACCAAGATCTAATTATGAAGTAATTCTTCAAAATTTCTTAACAGTCTCTTAACTTGATCTTGCTAGACCTGAATGGCATGCTCGAACTTCTGAACCTTTGTAGCCAAAGCTTCATTTTCAACCTTTCCTCTTGAAGAACTTGAACTCTAGCTACCAAGGTTTTGCTTCTTTTTTGATAAACTAAAGCAATAGGTTTTAGTGAGTTTTTCTGTAATAGTCTCTGCTTGAGCCTTCTAAGCCTCTAAATCATTGGCAAGAAAGACAAGCTTGACTTTTCATTCAGCTGAAGATTTGCCAGTTCCTCAACATTTCTTTACCTTCTGCAATGCCATGTAGTCTTTCTTCAAGCCCTAAAAATCTTTATTGATAGCATCTTTTATCTTGACAAGGTCGCATATCTATCTTTCTTAGACTTGATATTTATGCTCCAATTAGCTTTTCTCATCTCTAACTAATGAATTTCCTTAGCAAAAGCAATTTTTTCTTATGCAAACTCATGCTTCAAGATCTCAATCTCAAATAGAGGATTATCCATTGAAACATGAAAGATTTCCTTAATAGGCATCGGTATGGCATCATTAACTTGCCTAACTCTCTAATCTTCATAGGCCGAAGTCATTATTTTCTCTTTTTTCAATATGATTTAGAATGTCTTTTGCCATATGTCAAAGATCTTTTGCACTGGCTTGTGTAACCATCTCCTCCATATTCAAAATCTAGCATACACAACTCATAAGTGATGAAGACTAACTGTCAGCAATCAAACTACTGTAAAGCCATAAGCGGAGAGTAAGCGATCTTCCCTATAATCCATTAAGAGCCACCTAATGAAATGGCTTGCATTTTTACAACAATTAGTCCAGGAATGATCCTTGGAACTATCCAAGTTACTTCATTAGCATTTAGATCTTGAAACTTTGTAATGCATTGATCTTTTTGGTATCTTATGCCCATTCTTTCTCCAAGAACTTAAAGAAAGAACTAAGATTTGGTATATACAACTGTAATGGTCTTTTACCCAAAAAATAGCCAAAAAGCTACACGTATAACATTGATGAGCTTCTTATAAAACACGCCTTACCTTTTTTTCTCCTAAATATTAAGGGTTGGATAGTCTCCACTAAGATGGCATGAGCAGGATTGATACCATAACTTAGTTTTAAGCAAATATCTACCACAGCAACCTCTATGTGCCTTGAAACCTGTGGAAAAATTATTAGACCATAGATTGCTAATGTAAAAGCATCCCAAATCTTCTTCCTATTTGACTGGGTATTCATGATAGATTTTCAACTATCTCATGTGATATACATGCTATTCCTCGATTTGACTAGATATGAGTCAACCTAGTGTTCTCCAACTTCAAGCATACTGGCCAACTTCTTCTTAAGAGGTGTAGGTTTTGCTATCTTAGAGTAAATTTTGTCGAATTGGGCCCTTTTGATATTAAGCATGGCTGTATGCTCTTTTATAGTAGAGGCCAGATCATCTCGTTGAAGGTGAAACACCTATATGCGGGATTCTAAAATTGTATCACAGTGCATAATAATGTAAAGTCAACTTTGACTTCGACTAATAGAGCAATATCCCTATAAAGATTACTTTATTAGTCCCATCCTAATCATTCCACACATCTATTAACTCTTGGATGTTTAACTGCTTGAAAATCATTTCAGCCCATTTTGGGATCTCTAAGATATATTTAGGTTAGAGACTATCCCCATTTTCTCTGTTCCCTTTCAGACTCTGTCTTGACGATCTCAAAGTCTTCGAAACTTTCAGCTAGTGCTTATGCCACGGTAAGATAATTATCTATGGACACTGCCCCTAAAATTAACTATCCCGAGATGGTATAAATGACATGATGCATGTAACAAAGACAACTAAGTTAGTAATGTATCAAAGACAAGAAGTCAATCACAGAATAAAAGTGCCCAAGAGTACCGCGATGCCTCAAGGCAAGTATAAAAAATACAGGTATAGGCTTATGTCTATCAAACCTAGATTTCTGTGGATAGCATATTGGCATGTCCTAAATATAAGTGTCCTATAAGGATGAAAATTAACGCTCAAGATAATGACAATTTGTTCATCACTATACAATTATAGGCTAAAGTCAGGCCATCAAGTGGACAACATAATAGCTTGTTCAAGTATTTACTCCTATCAAGATGGCATGAGGTTTCTATGGATGTTAGGTACTCATTTATCATCATCTGTTAATTGATAGACTTTAAGCCATTGATTAAGAAGCATAATGACTTACCCGAGTAAGACCAATTCCTTAAGAGATGATATTGGCCTTGAAAGGTATGTCAAGTGACAATATTCAAATATTATCTCTTGTAAAAGGAAAAAGGCATTAGCCATCGGTCAGACAACATAACAACACAGCTCAATAGTATTATTACAATGGGTGACATAATTCAGGGCAGAAAAGAAGGCAATAGTGAAAATGTTCGTTCATCATCATTTATCCAATAAAAATGAGATGAAAAGTGTTTCCCCGAATGTCTTATTCTCTGAGTCGATCTAGCAGCACTTTAGTATGGCTTAATATGGTTTGGCTCTAACGGCTAATTATATAGGGTTAAGTTGACTCTAAAAGGTTCCCAAATTGCTTCTCATCTAGTAAGGATAGCTGAGGCACCCAATCTTAGGCCTATCATAAGCTTGGTGAAACGCGTTTGATTCAAGTGAATGTATTTTGCTATGCCTGTATAGATAAAATGGATACCATGGAAGCATAGGTACTTCACACTTTATAAGATATTATTGGCCCATGGGTAAAGAAGGGATACCATGGTGGACAATTAAATTCATTTCCATCTAATAAAGGTTTCATTCTCTCCCTAAGAAAAGAACAACTGAGAGTCTAATGTGATGTAAGTGCATAATGTGTGTTAGGGAAACAATCAAACATTTTTATTTACTCCTTATTACCATTTTAAAGGAACTGTCGCATCCTTTCTTCTATTTTTCTTAGAGGGCAAAAGAGAACCTTAGCAATCACAAGAAGCACAAAGCACAGAAAGTGATGGTAAATAAATATAATGTGCAAAGTAGATAAAGAAAAGGGATTACAAATTAATAATGACTAAATCAAGGGAAACTAAGAATCATGATAAATTTTAGCTAGTTGCAGGCCTAACTCTCTAAATAAACTTTCTCCAATGGGGTTGCCAAGCTATAGTGACATGCCCCTCAAGTGAGGTGTTGTGACTTAAAAATAATGAAAAAGAGGTGGGGCTTGCCTTTCAATCATCCCTTGATTAGGATTTGAATTAGGAGTGATAAGGCAAAAATTGAAAGGAGGACTATTAGATGAATTGCTCATCCAATCGATCTTAGATGGCCATTATGAAATGGCCATGACTTGGAGTCACCATCGACCATTTTGAGGTAGGTATGATTAGATACCTATTAAAATCGATGATTTTGAGCTACAAAATTCACAACTCTAATTTTATAGATTGCATATACCAGAGTTCATTTTCAAGGGTTTGGGAGTCAGTTATGTGTAGGGAAAGATTACCACCCCCAATGCCCAAAATTGGTACTAACTAGCCATAAATTATCGAAGTCTTAGTTTTCCTCGATTTTTCATGGGATCATTATTTATGTAATCCCCTTATTATGAATGCAAATTTTTAAATAGTGGATTCAATTTTTTTTATAAAAGTTTAATTAATATCTATTTATGCAACCAAGAGGGAGGAGAAACATAAAAGATTCGGTAAAAGGAGGTCCAGATTGATTTAGAAGAGGATACTCTATGTCAAGCATTTAAGGGATACTAATGTAGAATGTTGCCTCGAGTTTAATGAAATTCAAGTTTTTGAAAACATGAATGCAAATTTTCATCAAGAGAAAAAATAGGTAAGGCATAAAGGAATATAAGAAAAATTGCATTAAAGATAAACACATGGAAACAAAAAGGAAAGATAGTCGGGATGTATCACATAATTGGCCTTGATTATCAAGGAATAATCGAATTAACAATTTTGACACCTATTTGGATTTGAAGGTCATCTTAGGCATAAAATGATTGATAAAAGGGTTGGAAAAACCCGGAGGAGAGAAAACTTATGTATTTTGGAAAAGTGGGGTTAGAGTATCCCCTTATAGAAAATACGATTGGAAAATACCCTCGAAAAAGCAGGGCTAGAGTATCCCCTCAAAAAGAAAGAATTTGAGTGATCTTTGAAAATCAAAATTTTTAAGATTTTTGAAGAAAAGAAATTTTAAATTGAAAAACATTTTAAATAAAAAATGAAAATTAATTTTGAAAACAATTTTGAGTTTTAATCAAAGTCTAAAAGGACCTATGTTGTAATTCATGATTCCATGGGGAAAATCATTGAATATATTTCGAGTTCTTTAAATGACTATGAATATTGGTTTGGAATATCCAAGTAATTTCCCAAGTTTAGCAAATACAGGGGATAACATCACACTATCCACCTTCTTAAATTTATTTTGGTTTGGTTAGATGGTTTTTGGTGGCAAATGGGGTACCTTTTCGAAAGGTAACTCTATAAGGATTAATGTAAAAATATTCCAAAAGTCCTAGAAAATCACTTTCTAGGGATAATTAATTTTTGAAATCAAGTTTGAGTTAGCATTGATAGCAAATGCAGGGAAAAAAGGTTTGTGCAATTTGAAAAATCATCCTGGACTCTTTTGGAATTGTAAAATTACAAACGATACCTTTCTAAAAAAAGAATTTTATAATATTTTTGGAAAAATATTTAAAAAATTTAGAAAAATCATTTGATGGGTTAAAATTTCCCGAACAAAATATAAATCACTAATTCTAAGGGTTTCAGATAGCAGGGGTTTACAAAATCACAAATTTCATATCCAGTGTGATCTGGGGGCACAGAAGGTATCATTGTAAAGATGAAGCCCTTTCAAAAAAATACTAGAAATTCTAAAAAATCATTTAGAGTATGAAAATATTTTTTAATAAGGATCACTGTGCTGTTAGTACCAAACTGAGGGTTTTTTGAGTTAAGGCTCTTATGGTCATCTGTTAAGGCATTAGACATGCGAATGTCCAATCACTGAGATCCATGGCAGTGGAGTAACAAACTAATCCAGCTCCCATAAAATAGGTTGCCAAACCATCTGCTATCCACAACCAATGATGATGATAGGCCCTAAACAAAGCTCAAATTAAGCACATAAGAACATTTTTTATTTTGTTTGAAAGCAAAATTTACTTGGCCTAATAAGCCCTTGATCCCAAACATTTATACTTGATATATCCCTAATATTGGAGAATCAATATATTGAAACACTAAATCCATGTTAATCCCTATTGATTGAGGTAAGTATTGATTTAACTTGGGGTTGTTTTACAAAATTAGATTTTCGCCACATGAAATGAACATTATCACAAACACATTATGGACTAAATAAGTAAGCATGATATCAAACACTTAAGGCTTAGTTAGGCATATAAAATGTGGCATTTTAACAAGCATTAGGTGACCAAAACATACGTAATGACACGAACAACATTTGGTTATGTAACGATAGATATCTAGCATCACAAATCAAAGTATGAAGATAAACCAAAAATATTAAGACTGAAATACAAGCTGGCCGAATGGAAATGGGGCAAGAAACATGATTTTTCAGCCACCAAAAATATCAAAATAGCTTATTAAACACACAATAACATTAAACAAACTTAAAGAAATTCATGAATCCTACAAGTTCATGGTTATTATTCAAAATGCTTGCTAAAATGGCATGAAAAACAAAAATAAGAAAAGCAAAAGATGTAAAAAAGGGGGGTGAAGGAAATATACCACAAAATAAACCTTGAAGCTTACTTATCTCCTTGTAAATAAGGTGCCTCTATGCTTACGTTTGATTGTTTTTTAATTTTCCTTCTTTTTTTTGACTACCATGAATTTGTTTTGCTAAAAATTTTTTCTCTACTACTGGCAGCTCAGGAGAGGGAAAAAATTAGAGAGATTTTTTTTATGAAAGCTAACTTTTTGGCTTTATAGGAGGCAATTTGGCCAACACCATTTTAGGGCAAAGGGGCACTTTTGTCTTTTGGTTGTAAAAATGATGAGTCATGGTGTACTAGAGTGTACTTCTAATTTTTATTTGGTCAAAGTACTAATACTTAAGTACCAACTATCTACCAAAGTTCTAAAATACCCCTTGAATATCATTTTTTGCCATGAAATACCCCACCATCAAGCTGATTGGGTCCTCAAAAAAATCATTAACCCAACCCAATAGGCCCAAAATTAATTCAAATAATGGACATATTGAATCAAAATAATTTTAATAAAGCCTACCAAGAATTTTAAAATATTTTAAAAGATGACCTAATACAAGTAAATAAAATAAGCCCAAATAAAATAATTAAATATGCAGTGGGTTCTATTTTACTTAATGTATATTTTTATAAGACTTAGTCTTAAATTAAATAATTTATGAACCAATATAATTAAATAATATAGTCCTAAATAAACTAATTAAATATGCACATGGGCTTTATTTTATCCAATGTATATTTTTTATGAAGCTCGATCTTAAATTACATAATTTAAGACCTAATATAATCAAATAAAATAGGCCTAAATAAACTAATTAAATGTGCTTTGGGCTCTATTTCATCTAATATGTATTTTTTTTATAATGCTTGGTCTTAAATTAGATAATTCTAACCGTATATGATTAAATAAAATAGGCTTAAATAAACTAATTAAATATGCACATGGGCTCTGTTTTATCTAATGTATATATAAAGCTTAGTCTTAAATTAAATAATTTACAACCTTAGCTCGAAATGATAGGGATCAGACACAAACTTGTACAGATGATCTCAATGGTACCTCAGACGATGACTTCTAATACTCTAAATGTTGTCCCGGATAAAATAAGGTGTTTATGCTTGGTCGATTGTTAAAAAAGACTAATGGCCTTCCAACCCCATAAGGAGGATTTTTTTTGTCTCTTTCCATGGTGTTGATTGATGGTATTGCATTTCCTAACTTATTATATAGGGCTCGCCTTTTATCATAGAATTCAATGCTGCCTTCATTCATATTTTTTGAACCATAGAATAGAACTCTTTGCATGTTTGATGAATATGGCCATAAATTGTATGGAAATCATAAAAATCATCAGCTTCTTCTTCTATCCTTTCAACCCTGTTAACCAATTTAGCTTGTGCTAGGATTTGCCAAACCAGATTCATTAGCATCATGACTCGCTCTATGATCTTTATGATCTCCCAATCATCTTCAATACCTATTCTATTCACATTTGATTCAGTATAAGCTTGGGGTAAGCTAGTTCTAACATTGGATTTCACCTATTGTCTAGCCTCAACTTTTTCTTTTCTTTTGCCTTTGAAGGTATCTCTTTTGTCTGAGTCACTTTTCATGGCTTAATCAATCATTCCACACAATATGACTATATCTGTGAAGTTTCTCAAGACGTTCCTTACTATCTTTTCATAATAAGGCACTTGTAATAGTCATTTTTTTCTCTGTCAATAAAGGTGAATCTACGTAGCCACTTCTATCCACCTCAAAGCATACTGCTTGAAGCTTTCATCAGCTATCTTTCCTATGCTCATGAAAGAGAAACAATTCAAAACCTAGTTAGTGGTAGGTCTCTCCTTAGCTATGGCATTAATAGATCGACTGATGTACTCATTTTGCTCTTCATAAAACTCAATTTTAGAGTGATCCATCCTTCTTTAATCATCTCTAAGAAAAGTGGCTAGTGTTACAGAATATGCTCTAAATTGCAGTGGCAGCAAAATGGTTTAGTGGTTCCTTCACTTTGGTTTTCGACATCCAAAATTATGCTAGCCTTCACAAAAGCTTGCCATACCTTGCTTATCGGTGTCTTGGCTTCTCATTCATTTGGTCTACCAACCTTTCCCATCAATCACTGCATTTACTCTTTGTTCCGCATGGTTTGGAAGTAGATTGGCTTCAACATGAGGTCAAGCCCCTATTTGACCTTGAGCACACCCTTTTCTAGCAGACTCTGCACCTTTCTCTTGAATAACATGTAATTCTCAATAGAGTGACCTTGTGCCCTGGCATGGTACTCATAATAGGCATTCTTATCATACCATTTAATAGATGAAGGGGATTTTGAGTTTATAAATACCAGGGCCACTAGCTGACCTGTTAATAGACTTGAGTAAATCTCTTTGTAGGAGTAAGGAATGGCTCAAAGTGTTCCCTTTCTCGGGGTGCTTGATTGTTTAGAGCTCCTGCATTGTTTACATTATGGGATTGTTTTCTTTAATGAGTTTTTTAAATGGGATTCAATGTGAAACTCATTATTAGAGCAAACCTGCCAAAATGGACTTGTTATGGCACTGGTGAATAGGGGCTCAAACCTGAATATAGCATGTTTGGAAATTACATAACCTGTGCTAGATATGGATTCTGAGTGAACTTAGTAGGACTTTCATAAATAGCATTCACCTTATTCTCTTTACCTATTGTCATTGACTTTTTGGTTGACTTGGATGATTCTCCACTAGATATCTTGCCATTTTTGATAGCATTATTGATCATTTCGCCTGATATAACCATGTCAACAAAATTCTTTATGGCATTTCCTACCAATCTATCATAGTAGAGAGTTTACAAGCTATTGACGAACATGACTGTCATCTCTTTCTCGATAAAAAAAAAGGTAAGCTTAAGCTACTTCTTCTCTCCACCTCAAGCATACTACTTAAAGCTCTCAAGGGCTTTATTTTCCATATTCATGAGGGAGAGATGTTTCAAGGCCCAGTCGAATATGTACTTATATTGATCAAGGAAAGCACATGCCAAATCTACCTATGTCTAAATTTTTACAAGATCGAGCCTTAGATACTAATGGATGATTGCCCCAATTAGGCTATTTTGGTAGTAGTGAATTAGCACCTTTTTTTTTATCATATTTAACCATCCTACAGCAGTACATGTGACGATGCATAGTAGGGTCTATAGTGTTGTTGTACTTTTCAAATAGTCCCATAGATTTAGCATCTATAATCCTAAATTTGTCACTTCGTTTAATAGCCTGAAGGTAAATTTACAATGACTGATACTTGTTTAACTCTTCATAATTTTTTAAGACCTCGTTGATTTTTTACTCGTTTGTTAAGATTTAGGACTACCAGTCTTGTTGGTAAATAGCTCACATCATAAAATCTTTGAACTAGATGGGGTAACATTGCTGGGTTAATGTAAATAAATGGCTAAGTTGATGGGATCAGCGCTACTAAAGGTTGTTGTTCATGTTATACCCCTTCTTGAGTGTTGGTGGCTTCAATACCACCATTTAAGCTGTTCTCAAAATCAACCAGATTATTTCCTATGTCGAAGATGTCTGTTTGCCCTTTTTCCTTTGAAGCCTTGGAAAATAGCTTAGTTAATTCTACAATTTAAGCTTGGAGTTCATTATTCTTACGTTTCGATGGGCAGGATATCACGTACCAAACAAGCTATGTCCATCATGTCCTTAACCTTTAACTGGGCAGCCTAATCTGCTTGATGAGATGGCGATAGTGTTCTTAATAATTTTGGTGTGTTTGATCAACCATCTATAACAATTCTTGCTCTTACTGTTCAGAGGTTCTTACTAATTCATCAACTTGGCCTTCTTGAGTTTTTAGGGAATGCTCTAAATCTTGAATTCTGAGCGTTAGAGTCATTCTCGACTTAGTCTACTTTTAAATCTTGAACTTGAGCTTTTATATGTCCATTCTTTTTTTAGTAAGTTGATACAATGGCATAGGTTCTAGCAAGCTTTTCCTTATTAACCTTTGCCTCTTTTTTCCATTGATACCACTCTATTTCGAGGGTAGCAATTTCTACCACCCATTCAATTGATGACTTACCAAGGCACCGTGTAGTCTTTCATTAGACTCTCAAGATCCTTCTTAAAGTGGTTTCTCTTTTTGATAATTTGGTTCATTTCACAGTCTTAGAGATAGATGTCCATTTCTAGTTGACTTTTTTCTTCCTTTAAACAAGTGATTTCCTTGGCAAACATTGCCTTTTCTTATTTAAACTCACATTTGAGCAATTCAATCTTAGAGGGAAATTTATCAATTGATAATTATGATGTTCCAACACCAGGAAAGGGTAAGGCATCATTGATATGACATTCTCCACTCATCATATCCTAGAGTCATACTACTTCTCCTCTCCATATAGCGAGTTTACGTTTAAGCATTGAAGGTTAGCTAAACTTTTAACTTGTAGTCAAGCTCACCATAATCGAAATCCCACTACTTAAAGTCTTAAAAGAAAGGGATGAATTATTACCACTGAATTGTTGTAAGACTATAATGGGTGTGTACCTAATGCATCACCATAATTCTATAAGTAGCACATAGTTGTAATCTTCACATTAGTATATGATTACTTGTGGTGAAAACTAAAAGGCCTTTCATGCCACGTTTTCCCTCCAAGATTCTAAAATTTATGGACTCATTGCTCCTCAAACTTGTCTTGGGGCCATTCTATAACATGCTCTTCTCTTCAAGGCAAAAGTGGCTGACAAGCCAAATGTGAAGAAGTGTTACACATCCAATGAACCAACCATCCTTATTATCTTGCAAGAACTAAGAACTTGA